>WYDI02019003.1:0-62418 GCA_009867235.2 Psittacus erithacus | reverse complement strand
CTCTGGACTTGTTCCAACAGTTCCATGTCCTTTTGATGTTGAGGACACCAGAACTGCACACAATACTCCAAGTGTGGTCTCACGAGAGCAGAGTAGAGGGGCAGGATCACCTCCTTCAACCTGCTGGTCATGCTTCTTTTGATGCAGATCAGGATACAGTTGGCTTTCTGGCCTGTGAGCGCACACTGAAGCAGGCTCATGTTCATTTTCTCATGGACCAACACCCTCAAGTCCTTCTTCACAGGGCTGCTCTGAATCTCTTCTCTGCCCAACCTGTAGCTGTTCCTGAGATTGCTCCCACTCAGGTGTAGGACCTTGCACTTGGCATGGTTAAACTTCATAAGATTGGCATCTGCCCACCTCACGAGCGTGTCAAGGTCCCTCTGGCTGGCATTCCTTTCCTCCAGTGCCTCATCATCCTCACAGTAAAGAATTTCTTCCTTATACCTAACCTAAACTTCCCCTGTGTAAGTTTGAACCTGTTACCCCTTGTCCTATCACTACAGTCCCTAATGAAGAGTCCCTCTCAGTCATTCTTGTAGGCCCCTTTCAGATATTGGAAGGCTGCTATGAGGTCTCCACACAGCCACACAGAAGAGAAGGCTGCATGGAGATCTCGTAGCATCCTTCTCTTCTCCAGCCTGAACAGCCCCAACTTTCTCAGCCTGTTTTCATATGGGAGGTGTTCCAGACTCCTGATCATCCTCATGAGCCTCCTCTGTACTTGTTCCAACAGTTCCATATCATTTTTATGTCGGGGACACCAGAACTGCACACAGTACTCCAAGTAGGGTCTCATGAGAGCAGAGTAGAAGGACAGGGTCACACCTTTTGACCTGCTGGTCACACTTTTGATGCAGCCCAGGATACGGTTCATTTCTGTGCTGTGAGCACACACTGAAGCTGGCCCATGTTCAGTTTCTTGTTGACCAACACCCTCAAGTGCCTCTCCACAGGACTGCTCTGAATCTTTGCCCAACCTGTAGCTGTGCCTGGGATTGCTTCCACCCAGGTGTAGGACCTTGCACTTGGGCTGGTTGAACTTCTTGAGGCTGGCATTGGCCCACCTCACAAGAGTGTCAAGGTCCCTCTGGATGGCCTCCCTTCCTTCCAGTGTATCAACAAAACTACATAACTTAGTGTCAGATAGTGTCTGCAAATCATCAACTTTTTCCTCCAGAATTATTTTTTATTCTTATTGTTATCAGTTTTTATAAGCATTATGTATCTTTTCAACAATAGCTAATTAAGGTGATATAAATCTTAGAGCTGTGAGAACTCAAAAGATACTTGCAAGCAGTTATGCAATAGCTATATTTAAATAAAACAAATTGGGTCTGAAGTCTAGAATTTGCCTTTCAGCTATGTGCTTCTTATCTCTGTCATTCAGTTTCTCCATGGAGGTTGACAGTAAAGTGTCCCCACACAACAAATGATAAAAAGTCAGCAGCAGAGTTGGCCAAACAGTAGTCTAAACTGGTGTTGTATCATTTTCCCTTATTGACTTTATTAAAAATGTAAAGCCAAATTATGCATTATTTTCTTTCTTAAGCCTTCTGTATATTTCTCTAGTAGCATTCTGCAGTCCAAAGAGCCCAGGCCTGGATCCAGTACCTTTGAGAAAACAGTAAAATGATGCTACTTTCCAGCTGAGCAAAGGTCAAATATGCAAAATGAATAAGGACTCTGAGGGGTGGGATTTTAGTGAAATTTCAGAGCAGCACAGGTAAGTCCCTGCTCTCTAATTGGTGCCACACCATCCTTTGGCAAGGACTGCTTTCTTCAGTATTTCCAGAGACTTCCAGACATTTCACCAGTGGGCAGTTTCAGAACATGGAATTACTGTTATCTTCCTGGAAAGGACATATGAGGAGCTGGATGGAGGAGGGGGCATAAAACATTTAGATCTTTTTTTGAAGAGCTTCTCCTGTGGGTATGCTGTGTGTCTTTGCAACTCTTGCTGGTAGCCTGCAATTTCTTCGGCAAAATTTGGTCCAGAGACCTGAATCTCAAGGGTTTTGCATGAATTAACACACAATGAGTAGGTAAAGAGTGCACGCAGGTACAGAAAAGATTGCTCAGGAAGTAATCTTACATAGAGTTATAAGTATGCTGCTGCCCAAGAACATGTTTAATTTGCTTACTTCAGCAGTCCCACAGAAGCCACTGGGTGTTGTCATATATGTAAGGTTAGGAGAATTTGGACTCCTAATCGGCCATTACAGTTATAAAGTGATATATTGTGAAATACTTTGGATGTTGTAGAAGAGCTTTTGTCCTCAGAGCATACAGTGGGGGAAAGAACAAAATAGTCTTTTTGGAGAAAACAAAATCAAGGGAGTCTGATGGGTTTGGTACAGCCATAGTCTGATGGGATCCAGTTGCCTCTTTTTCCTGAATACTCCTCTGTGTTTCCATGGTGTTTTGATTAGTGAAGAACACTTGTGGAAACTCCATTTTCTGGCAGTAGAAACTAGACAACATCTGAATACAGCTGATCAATTGTTTCTTTAATGTCAGAAAAATAGATAGAATGGCGGAGCAGTCCCATGTTCATAATTTTTTTCCTAAAATCCTGTTGTTTTAGACTACCCAAGGTGCCAAGCTACAGAGGTACCAAGAAGAAAGATGAAAGTCTACTGGCTACATGAAAGGTCTTATGACAGGTTAGATGGCTAACTCAGCAGCTTTCATAAAGCAGAACTAGTGCCTCATCTACAGGCTCTCTAGGTAAGTTTGTATTGCATTAGCATCATGGTACTCGAGCCATGTATTTTGATAACTTCTTTTTCTTTTAATTTGAAAACATATTTATAAAGTATTTTATTATTTAATGACTCCTCCCTTTGAAAACTCTGGATAAACATTAATGTGCAGGCCCTGCTGATAATTCTTTCCTGCCAAGTATTTACATTTTCAGAACTAGAGCTAGTATGTTTAAAGCTAGAGCAGTTTTATCTGCTTGAGCTGCACAGTTCTCTCTATCTTTTCTTTTTTTTTTTTTTTAAGAAAGAATTGGAAAACAATTCTTAAAAACGGATGTTTTCATATGTAATAAGGAAGAGGATCATATGATAAGAGCATGGCAAGAGAATTGCTCATAGCACCTCACAAGGTTAGCTTACACGGGATACCTTATTAGGTAGCAGGTAAATTTAAGTGATAATTTGAGGCAAAAGGGAAATGAATAAGAAATGGTAGAAATGTCGCCTCAATACGTAAAATGAGACACTGTTTCTTATTGGTTCTTATGAATTGGCAAGTTTGAAAAACCATATTTTCATTATTTCCACAAATTTTGCTGTTTTGAGAACAGAATAGATTTGAATGTGCTCAAGCAAAATCACTACATGCTTTTGTAATCAAGCTCATGATTCTCCACTCAGTTTGCCCCCTGCTTTATTAATTCCCTCCCACAGTGACTTCTTGTCATGAAAAGGTAGTCAAGACCTTTGAATAAATCATCTCAGACGTATTGTTTTGAGGTTGTTTTCTAGCTTATTTCCATGTTGAAGTCTCAGTCATGTTTCTCTCTCCAGCCTCTAATAATACTGCTTTTCTGAGCATTGTTTAAGTTGACAGAAAATCACTTACTGCAGAGCTCTACCAACACCACTCATAAAAAATGCCAGAGAAAAAAAGACAGAAGATATTATCTTTATTGATTGAAGTATTTAAATCAGTAAAAATATTAATTGTCTTCATCCTAAATTGCTTGGTTAGGATTGAGTAAAATACCGATAGAAGTTATTTCTTCTTGGCTGATTCTTTTTTGCACTTAATTTAGGTGGTGATTGGGAATATTATTATCTCTTGGAATGTTTCTCTCACTGTTGCATCTCCATCTTACAAATTGCTCAGCTAGTGTCTTTATAATCACAATTAGTCTCCCACAGGGGCTTTCTTTCAGATGCCTTTTTAAAGAAAGTGATTTATGGGATTACCCTGGTCAAGTAATGGAAATGTGCTTTATTGCAAGACAGACATGGTTCATCCTCTCACTATCTAAAGTGAATTGCTGGAGCCAGCGACAGTCTTTTGAGGGATTTTTATTCAACCAGGTTTGCATTTTGTTCTGTCTGGTGTTCACATAGGTGTGTGAATACAAACAAAATAAGCGAGTGCCAGACCAAACATTATAAGTACTTTCTGAAATATCCTCAAGAGAGACAACTAATATTCTAAGTTTTGAACTACAGTAATTTAATAGCACACCACTGCTAAGACTGCACTTGACAGCTTGCATGCATTCTGATACTGGCAGATGATGGAATTGGCATGTGAAGGATGCCAAGTTAAAAATCCTTGTCTTTGAAGTCCACAGTGTCAATGATATGCTTGGATACAAAATTTGTTTTGAATTTCATATGTGCCCTCCAGAATTTGGCCTGCTAGTAACTGAGTGGTTCAGGCTTATTGCTAGTGGATGCATTCTCGCCCTTTATGAACCTCATAGACTACTGCAACTAATTAACCTGAGCTGCTCCTATGCTCTAGCGCCTTCCTCATCTCAGTCATGGACTAAAAATATGGTGAAGAAGCATATTTCAAACCCACTAGTAAATAACTTCTGATATATGATGGCTAAGCTCAAGATAGTCCCTATTTCATCCCACTATGTATTTATAATCCCTCCTAAATTCCAGCACATTTTGTTTTGACATTTTTCTCAAGAGTCACTGAGACTAATATGAGTAGTTTCAATCTACTCCAAAACTCTGATAGAAAATAAAAGACACCAGAGATTTAAATGATATAAACAGTTATGTAGGGAATACTTAACCATGTCATGAGAGGAGAGCTCAGGAACTCAGTTTCAAAATAAGTTTTCTTCTTCATATCTACTATAGTGCATTTAGTCAAACCATGAAGCACAAAATCCTGAATGTACAAGGCATCTTTAAATGCTTCATTTTAGTACTTAAGAGACATGTAACAAACGATTTATGGCTTTTTTGACAGGCCACAGTCCTGGAGGAGCTCTGCTAACAGAGTAAGTGCCTTTGTGGTACAGCTCCTTTCCCCACTCCTCATGGCAGCCTGTGCAGGAGCACTGTGTTTTGGGCAGAATGTTGGACCAGATGATCTCCATAGATTTCTTGGCTTTAAATTAGCATATGCTGCATTGATCTTCTCAAGTTTTTGTTGCTGATATTTTCACTGAAACATGATTCAGTAGTAGGATAAGCTGGGCTATCAATCATCTACATTCTTTTTCTTGTGCAGTCACAGAGGATCGTATACATACAAATTAAAGAGACACTATATGATGAAAGAATCATTTGGTTTTTAAGTCTCCAGATGATTGATTATCCAAATAAAAGAATTCCTAAAATGCAGTCCTAGTTTCCTAGTTATCCATTTGTCTTATATAATTTTTTTTGAGATGTCTGGATTTCTGTTCTTCACTGGTATGCACTTAGACTTAAGGGGTTATTTAGTTGATTTACTTCTTTTTTTTTTTTTTTTCTATTTGTTTAAAGAAGTTTGAAACTATTCCAATTTTCTGGGGGGTCAAATTTTGCATTAATTTACTTACCTCTATCTTGTGATGTTAGAACTGTAGGCAATGATGTGAGAAATTACAGCCAGAACAAAATTAGTTTAGAAGGCTGGTGTTTCTGTCAATATTATGATATTATGATCTTTTTTTTTCCTATCTCTACAGAAATATAGGATAAAATATCATTCAGAATTGTACAATCCTTTCCATTTAGGACAGATCACAAAAAGAAGAGCTCTTCCAAAGGACTTATGATTGCTGTTTCTTATTTCTGTTACACTCATCTGAGGCCCCAGTCAAAATCATAGGCATGTTATTCTAGGCATTAGTTTAATGCATAGAAGCAATATAGAAGCATTTCTTGCTCGGTTAACTTTTTTAAGAGACAATGCAAATAGAAAACAAGAAAGAAAATTCACGATCCACTCTTTTACAGGCAGCTTGAACTTTATCTTCGCCGCGAAAGAGCCACACAAGAAGTGTTCCCGAATCCAGATTGCTAACTGAAGTGAAAATTCTAGTGAATTGAAGGAGCAAAACTCACAGCTATCTCAAATGATGCAACTACAATGGTGAAGATGAGACTTGTAAACATAAAATGTGCTGCCTAGAATTGTACTTTGGCCAAAATTACTTGATGTAAAAAACATCATTATCTAGTCCCCCATCATCCACTATTGTTAGTACCTTAGCAAAGACTTTTAGTGTTCTTATGAGGCCTTTTGTAGTGTGTAAGAATGAATTCCTGTCACTGGAATCCTGATTCAATGATTTACTAATTAGATCACCCCTCTTACTTCATAAAAAAAAACCCAAATTACCAAACCAGCATAAGGGTGAGTTCTGAGTTCTTGCAACTTCATATTCATTTCATAATGCTGCAGTTAGTACAGATACTGAACAAAGGTGAGAAGCAAATTAAATCTAAATCATCATTAGAAAAGTTAAATGTATATTTGTTAAAGTCTTATTCTATGAGAAGGTATTGCCTGCTTTTAGTCTATATTCTTATGAAAGAGACCATACAAAGGGCATTTGTATAAAAAATGCAGTTCAGAAGATCAATTAAGCTCTTATTCACTTTTCCGATTTTAACCACAACTCCATGTATAATATGTCTAGCTAATTGCTATCTCCAAAACATATTGATTCTGTTGTTAGTTGGCTAGATAAGAGAGACTACCTTCTAACAAATATCATGCTCAAAAATAACTTTCTCATATAACAGAAGCAAAACAAATTCATTATTTATATTTCAATTCTATGATAGGTCTTTATAATTTATTCCATCCTATTATGGTTCCTATGGGGTACCCTTCATTGCCATCACTGACCCATTTCCAATAGTGCATTAAGCTATGTGATTAACATCTGTCACATGTTGTTTGTTCTCTCATCTTGTCCCCAGAGATGTAAGTGCATGCAGTGAAGTGTCCTGTCAATTTGTTATTTTAAATATGCATGTTACTACGTATTTATTAACGAAGGCAAGGTTAGAGAAATGGGTTTTACATTTGGATCAGAAAATGAGTTGATAGGTGACACACTTTTTCCTTAGCCCTGATGTAAAATAATAATATTGTGAGTAAAATTAAGATCTAGGTGTTCCATTTCATAGAAGTGTTGTGATGTCACATGTTTTTTACATGTTCTGTCAGTGTTTTGTTTTACTACATTTGTTCTTACAGAAATGCATGTCTACTTACCAGTGAATTATCTGGAGTCCGAAATGCTTTTTGGATCGTATGTTATATTTTATCTGCAGTAGCAGCACTGAAGATAATCATAGGCACATATATGTATGGTACTATCTAACGGTATTTTAACTGTAGAAAGATTAGGACTGCCAGTAAAAACCAGATCTTCATCAAGAAGTAATGGGCACAATTTCAGAGCAGTTTAATTTTTTTTTATTATTTTTCTCATCTGTGGTTTCTGAAGTGGTTCCTCATGCAACTTCTCTTTGCTTTCCTTACTCATTTTTTGTCCAGTTTATTTCTGGTCATCTTGGCCTGCATAAAGCTAGAAGCTGTGAGCTATTAGCTTTTAAATATGTGAAAACTTGTTTTTGTCGTTATTGGGCAGTTTCAGACTGAAGCGTTGGAAACAGCTGTGAGGTTAATCAGTAAATTTCTGAGAAATGTTAATTAATGAAAAAATTTAGTGGTCTGGATTGCCTTTAGAAAAAGAGGCTTATTCCTTGTCAGGTTTCTATATCCATTGGACGTTTGTTTTGTTATTCTAAGAGCACTTTCTGAATTGAAAAAGGAAAATTTGAAAGAGAATGCACGGTAACAGAAAATGAGATTATTATAAAATATGAAATCTGGCTCTCTTAAACTGAATAAAATTTAATTAATCTCATTGGGGCCAGGATTTCATTCTGGAGGTTTCTGATAATATTTTTCAAACCACAGAATGCAAGTTTGAAGAAATACTATTATCGATGATATACAAAAGAAAAAAAAAAGTACGCCAAGAACAATGTATTTTATGAAATTCAGAAATTTTTCTCTGTCTTTCCACTGTCACCAGACTTCCCACATGGGATTAATTTTCTCTGTCACACTCAACTCTTTGAAGCAATCACAATTATGAAACTTGACATAATCAGATTTCAATACTGCCAGTTAAATCACTTCTCCTTCACTCTTCATTGCCTGGTCTAATGTAATTTTTCATCTTCTGGTTTTGTCCAGGATAACCCACAAACTACAAAAATGTCTTTAGTTTTGATTAGTATGATCTAGATTTTCAAAGCTTAGCAAGCTGATTTAACAGTTCCTGTTTTATGATACATTTTTCAAGCAAAATGAGACCTCTGACCCACTGTTGATATAACAAGGGTAACTAAGATTACAACAAGAAGAATTTCTGGATACAGGAGAGACTACTTGCTCCACAAAATCAATTTCATAATTTACCAAGCTAGACTGAGAACTTGTCATTCATTAAGGTGCTATAACAAGATACCTTTGAATGACCATATCCTCAGGCTGAAAGACATGAGATTAAAATGTTCTCTCAGAGGTAAAGCAAGATAGAAAATGGCCTTGAAATTGGAGAAGAATTTTCAAAACTAAAAAGAAAATTCAGTTCCTGATGTTAAGCTGAAAGGCTGTCAAAGCTTCAAGAGCATACTTTAATCTTACTCTCCCATATCAGGGACTTAGGAGTCCAAAATGAAACCTATTTTGTGCTCTCTTCACTCTGCCCCTTCGATTCGGCTCCCTCTTCTGAATCCTCTAGTCCTCTGCAGCAGTAGGAGATGTCTTTCACTTGCAAGAACTTAGTACCACAGGCACCTGGGCTACACAGAAAATCCTAGGCCTCTGTGGTTTGGGTACTGGACCTTCAGCCTTTGTGTCAGGTGCTTAATCATTGAATCAACAGGAACTTTGTGACTATACATAATACTGAGCATAAGTTACTGAAGATGCCATTGCTTCCTGTTGAATATTATTATAGAGGTAATTTCTCATGTAGTTAATTATGTCTGATGTCGAATTAGAATTTGCCAGTGTTGATTATAATTGGTTGTGTTTTGCTGCATTGGAAATTCTTAATGCTGCGTTGTTGAAATCATAGTTCTGGAGTAGCAGTTAAGAAGGATTCTTCATAGTAAAGAACTGACAACTGTAATTGTGCAATGGATTAATTGAAGCAAGTTAAGCAATTAAGGAATTCTATTTATAGCCAGCACACATTTCTCACTCTTTTCCCCATCCTTTTTATTTGTTACCTTATATAAAAGAGAAAGAAATAGCACAGCTTATGTTCCCACAGCCTTAATCAGAAATGATGATTGTTTTGCTTTATGCTAGTAATATGTATGACTATGGTAGGCTCAGTGGACAGCACTGATATCTGGTTTAGACATAGGACAGAATTTAGTTTTGATGGCCATAACAGGACCAGGGTCAGGTTCTGATTTATATGAGCCAAAGAGCATGGCAAACTTCTTGATGGTATTTCTCATCAGAATGGGAGTATGTCCCTTGTGCTCATCTTCTGGGACAGTCCTCATCTTGAGCAATGTGGGTCAGCTGCTCCTTTGTGAAAGTTTCATCACTTCTCTCAGTCCCAGGAAAGTGATAGTCTGTTCCTTAGAGATTTTGGCAATAGCTGCCCCTCACTGGATGAGGGGCCTCTGCATTGCCTGCATAGGGGCCAGGGCCAAAACCATGAATCTGGTTTATGATTCAGGGACTGAAGGCTGCATAATCTGAAGGAATTTTTACTTGGAGCTCTGGGTTTGTCCTTTTGTAACTACTTTCTTGGGTTTATTTCTTATATATTGATGAGGTGTTTGAGCAGTATAAGTCAAGGTAAATCAAAAAATATACGACTCACGCAGGGCAAAGAACATTAGGGTTTGTTTTGACCTCTGACTGCTACCTGTCCCTTGACCTGTGTCATGATCCTAGGAAGACAGGGTCCATTTTTCATGGGAGGGGAGATGATTATCACTAATGCAGAGAGGGATAAAATACTGTAATAAAAGAACTAAGGTCATAGTCCACGGCAAACAGGTGAAATAAAATTTTAGCTGCTGTAAATCTGGTAATTCTTTAGCAGTCAGGAATCAGCTCCTGCAAGTTGTACTTTAGTCTGCCGTTGCAATTTTGTGTCAGAGCAGGGTGCATATCAGCAAAAATCATTGTGATATCTCTTATGTCCCATTTATTTTGCTTAATTATGGTTCTAAATGATGCCAAGAGTCTTCTCTTGGATTGCTCTTCATATTAGAGATAACATAATTTCTATGCTGTATTATTTTTAGGTCTTGATGTTTTCATTTAAAAATTAAAAATTACTTTTCTTATTGTGGCAGCAAATTCCTGTGCATTTTGTTTCATTCAGTGCAATTAAAGTTCATTTCATTTCAAAGACTTCTTAAGGACTGAACTTCTAGTAGGATTTGAAAATTGTTCACTGTTAAATCAATTTCCCTTCAGTAAGAGGTTAGCATTAATATTCAAACACTAATATCTGTTTTTAAGTTCTTAAGTTTTTGAGCTAAGCATAAAGCACAGCAAGCATTATGGTCAATTGCCAGTGGTCCAGATAAGATCAGGCTTTACATTCTTGCTATTTCCAAACTGACATGAAATCAGTCCTTCCTACTCCTCTAAAATTACAAAAAAAACAAAAATCAAAACCCAAACCAACAAACAAAACAAACCCAAACAAACAAATCCCAACTTTTTAGTTGCTACAGACCCAAGGTCACTCATATTTGATCTAAAGTAACTTTTTGCTCTTCTGAAAACATTTTGCTTTCCGGTTTGGAGAACAATACTTATTTTTGTTGGCTTTCACTCCAGAGAGATAGGCATGAAACAGAAGTACTGCTGTTCCTGTGAGAAGCCCAGCTAATTTGTAGCCTCAGTAAAGAGGAGCCAAAGGCTTGAAGAGCCTTCATTGTTCACAAGAGGACACCCTGACCTCTATGCCAGGTGGGCTTGATGGAAAGGCATTCCTGTACCCCCAGGATGTTATATCTCACTCTGTGGAAAGAGTACACCAGACCCAGGTCCTCCCATTCTCTCTTTGCATATTAGCAGCAGTTGTGGAGTTAGAGGAGGCCCCTGTCTCTGTGCTGCTGGTCACGTTGCTGGTGATAAGATAGTTAGGCTTACTTGCTGCTAATTGAACACATACAATTCCTGGTCATGGGAAGCATACAGACGAGCTCTAGAAATAAAAAGTCATTAGCTTCAGTACAGCTGGTAAGATTTTGGGGGAAAGTCCTTTTTGAGGGATCTGGATGACATTTCATCTAGAACTTGACATGGCATTGGTGCGGACAGGCTGAGGAGTGTGCCTTAAGTCAGCCAGCGCTGTGGGAATCTTAATCATGAGGATGCTCATGTTATCTTGGAGAGAGAGAGGCAGTCTCAGACAAAAATAGTTAAGATATTTGCCATTACATGGTCACTGTGGTCCTGCTGCGCTTAAGACCAAAATCATAATCTTGCTAAAGACTCCTTTATTGCCTACACCATTTTTCGTTGTCCAGAGATTTAAACTTCACAAATGGAAATTAGGAAGCTTCATTGCCTTTATTACTGAGCTGTGTTTTGTTGCTAAGCATTTTAACTTAAGTGTTTTGAAGCTAAGGTCAAGACAAAGCATTTCAGTGTCATCTCTTTGCTAAATCAATCTCTGATGTTTACGATTGAAGACAAAAGGGCCTAACCACCGAGTCAGCCAGAATATGTACTGAGCTGACATAAGATGAAAAAATACAAATGTTGTCTTTCAAAACGGGAAGTATTGTCTTCATTCACCAACATACCAAAACATTAGGAGATTAACATCATGGTATAGGAAATGAGAAACAAGGATTATATATATTTAAAGATCCTGAATTCTATACATGAAAAACAAAAAAACAAACCCTATAAGACAAGTCTGTCAGTCAACTGTTGATCAGATGCCAGCAGTCTGAAGCAAAAGGACCATGGCAAAAATTCTTGACTGCAGGTACTAAACCAACAGCTATTTCCCTTGACAATAAAGTGGAGAAACATCAGAAGGTTCAGAAAACTGAGGGGAAGGAATTGGAGCGTCTGAAATGTTTGAATTCTCTGTTTTTTTTACATGGGTGCAAAATAGAAGATGACATTCTGGGATATCTGTTGTCAATGAAGATGCATTCTGTCAGTTTTTCCTTATTACCCTCCTATGATATCAAGTTGCTTAGAGTCATCAACACTACAGTAGTTAGGTTATGAACATTGTAACCAGTTATGAAAGGAAAGTTCTGATGGCACTTTCTATGAAATGTTGCCTTTCATTATTCCAGTCATTTAATGAAAGAGCCTGTGGATAGGAATTTCTGCATGTTTTTGGGAACCAAAGTCCAAAGTATTCATCAGCAATTTTTCCAAGGTTTTCCATGTTACCAAATCCTTGAAACATTTTCTTGACACCTATGAGACTGTCAGAAACTGCCAGCGTTATTTGACCTGTATATAATCACTATAAAGGCCAGCAATATCACATTTCTACACCTGAAGAATGGTGAAGACCTTGAGACTCTTGGTGAACATGGATTTCTTTAATTGGTTGCACACAGAGTACTCTCTACATTGGAAGTGACATCTAATAAGCTTAATGGCAGTATGGGGATTTGTGGGGATCATGAGTGCTGTGTGAGCGAAGCATTTGAACTATTTCTGTGTCTTCTATTTGCTGAAGGAAGAATCTCTCCAGTACTGCTGCACCTTGTCTAGTGTATTAGTAGATGATAATTGACATTCATGTTGCCAGATTATTAGAATCTTTTTAAGAGATTCCCAAATCAGGTATCTCCAAATTGGCATTTGAGCTGTAGCAAGAACTGCAAGGAGTGCTTTCCAGAATTGGAAGCATCACAGCATTCTCCACTAGTGAGCTGGTTATAGAATCAGCTGAACCTAAATTTGCTAAGTAACTCAAATGCTGTAGGTGAATTTATGTGTTTTGAGTTAAATAGGAAAAATATGCAACTAAATAAATCAATGCTGTTTTCTTGTGCTGTGGCAACAAAATAAATAGCAATGATGCACCTGGAGGTAAATTCAACAAAGGCAAATATAAGTCCCTCCTCTACGCAGAAAAACTCCACACAACTGTACAGGTTGGAGACCAAGTGGCTGGAAGACAGCTTTGCAAAAAAAAGACCTGTGGGTCCTAGTGCAACAAACTGGACATGAATCAGCAGTGCACTCTTACAAGCTCTTACAAGGTCTTACAGGTACTGGGTTATATTGATGAAACTGGAAGCAGGTCAAGGGAAGTGTGCCTTCCCCTCTATTTCTGTAATCAGTACTAAACCATGAAAGTCAGAAAACATTAAAATGCCTTACTGCCTCTTAACAAGGGAGAGCCTTAGAGAGGAATTTGCCAGCACACAGAGGCATTCAAAAATATTAAATAACTGCTGTCCAACTCCACACTCATCCATTACAATGAACAGAGGCTGTTGCTAATTACTAGCTATGTGTCTTTTTGTGGTTTTGGAGCCACAGACATTCATTAAGATATGTAATTGAAGCACCTTTTTCTGTCTATTGAGGAATGCTGACACCAACTGAACAAACTACAAATTGATTAAGAGCTTGCCATTTCTAAGGATTTAATTCAAAGACAGGCCAACAGCTTCAGTCATGTTGCTGTGCATGCATTGATAGAGCTGCTTGTATGCAGTAATTGAATGTTACACTAGGTGCTTATGATCACACAACTTTTTGTGAGCCAGAAAAATAGCTTAAAAATGCCAATGTGTGGAGATGACTGCCATTGCATATGCCAGATTGTGGTCTTCCACCTGCAGCTGAATTCTCAGCACTAGAATTTCTCCCATATGTTTTCAAGCCAATCATGTCATGAAGATGGCTGCCAGCGATCTGTCCAGTGCTTGGCATGAGTCCTTGGCTGGGTGAGGAAGAAGAGATTGGCCAACAGAGTAACTGAATAGAGTTGAAATAATTTTTAACCCAGCTATCTGATCTGTCAGCAGATTATTTTGGTTTTAGATACATTATCTGTATCAAGTTCAGACAGAGTGCACCTACAAACATAGACCTGACATTGCATATGATGCTCTGGAATCACTGCTGTGATGGTCACAGTTAAATGTGTCAGCCATCAATAACAACAGTGTTTCCCTGGGTCATGGCCATGAATTAAATTCACTGATCTTTTCTTTTGAAAGAATTTCCTGGGTGTTATAGGTTTCCACACAAAAGAGCTTGAACTGATTTTCATTGTCACCATGAACCTTTATTTCAACATTCTCTGCTATTCCTCAATTATATGCACAACCCAATTACTAAATATGCTGTATTTGACACTAGAACTGCCTTCCATTCTGGTAAGCTAAAGGGCTTTCATAAAAGCAATCTTATTTGAGCTGTTTCTACAGCATTACGCCTTTTCCAGGGAAATAGTCTGATCGAATGGCTCAGGCAGTCAGCGACATTTAAAAAGAATTTTAATAGGCTTAATTCCTTATTAGTCAGCATAGTTGCTCTTGTCCAACTAGTGGAATCTAACAGTTCTCTGAACCCTGCTGTGACTGAAAATTATACAGGTAAAAAAAAGCTGTAAAGTCATCTCTCCCATTTTACTTCATTTATATTTGCAGAGTAAACCAACTAAAAATTGCAAGAACCTGTGAAGCTGGACCAAATTATATTATTCCTTCAATACTTATTGATGAGCTTCCTGAAATTCATTGGAGTTTTTAGAAGGAAAATTTCCAAAGTGGCAAGTTATATATAGAAAGATCACAGCAGAAGTGAGTGCACAGAGACAGATGACTGTATTACCTATTGCTATATGCACAAAAGGAGAGGCCATTTGTGATGCTCTGTTGATACATGCAGGAGTGTTTTCTCTTGATGCACAAAAAGTTAGTGAACTAATGAATATTCATTCCTCACCCTACTGCTACAGCAGCAACCTGAGGTACCGGAGGACCTCATTCATGGGTTTTTTTTTGTATTATGTTGGTGACACTCCAAAAGTCGTGTTCACTTACTGTTGACTGCCTGCTTGTGTAATGCTTCTCAAGCACATTAGGAAAAGAGTGAGAACACAAAACAAGAAGGCTAATGATGTGAAAACATTGCATAAATTCAATTATTATTTCGTAGAATCATAGAATAGTTAGGGTTGGAAAGGACCTTAAGATCACCTAGTTCCAACCCCCCTGCCATGGGCAGGGACACTTCCCACTAAACTATGTCACCCAAGGCGCTGTCCAACCTGTCCTTGAACATCGCCAGGGATGGAGCATTCGCAACTTCCCTAGGCAACCCATTCCAGTGTCTCACCACCCTTACAGTAAAGAACTTCTTCCTTATATCCAATCTAAACTTGCCCTGTTTAAGTTTGAACCCATTTAATGTATCATTTAATACCTTCTGTAGCTTTAAAGTGGATGGAGTAAACAGAAAGAGTGAGGTGCTGAGAAAGACATCTAGAAGAAGAAAGATGAAGTTGTCAGGGCAGTCAGGACCTGGGTAACAGGAAAATGTGAAAGGCATGTAACATGATACTAAGATGACAGACTTCTTATATTTTGTTGCTGGGTTAACAACTGAAATAAAAAAAAAAAAATAATTACACTGGCTTTCTAGGATCCAATTAGCTGTATAGACACATTGCTGCTTTGGTGGGTCTGGTGTCCGCTGAAAGGGATAGACACTGCAAAGGCTTGCTGTACAGCTGTTTTGTGCCAGGGACAGAATGCTTCTGCTGACAACTGCCAAAAACACTCTACAGGCATCCAAAGCCTTTGAGAAACCTGTAAGCCTGAGTTTCTCAATGCAGTTTCCCCTTTGGTGGCATATCATTTTTGCCCAGTCCCACTTGAGCCCTTAGGTTTAGGCTCCTACTAAATGTTGGAGGAGGAAGGAAGGGTGATGAATTGCCCTTCTGGGGTCTGGGCTACTAAGAAGATAATTTGGTGGTTGTGAAAAACTTCTGACAATTGTCATTGGGCCTGTACTGACTTTAGAGGCTCCCTAAGTGTTAACCTTGGTTCCTATCAGGAGCTCACCTTCTCCTTCTTCTGAACTTAGCTTGCTAACTTACTTTTGACATAACATATTTAAAGTACAGCCTATAAAATGTTAATGAGAAATGGTCTCTTTTGCCTGACATAAGATTAACAAACCAGGCAAAACTACCAAATGCTATGCAGCTGTATCTAAGCTGAATAGCATGAGCTCTTGCAACAATCTTCAGTGCATAAGTGAAATGAAATTTCTCTTAGAGTTTACTGTTGTTTCCCATTATGACAAAGTGCATAAAGTTCAATTCACTCAATAAAGTTGTATATAAAAAGAAAATTAACCTATAATTCTGCCATTAACTTTTCACAACTAAAATTACCTCTGTAGAAGGAAAGTCCCTTTAGTTTCATTCTTGACCATTCAGCCCCAGGAACTGGTAATTTACCTTTATTGAACTGGTGAACCTTAAACAAAAACAGAGAATGCAACTATTTATATTTATTTCTAATTTAATTATGTGCTTTTAAAAAAGGATATCTCATATTAATGATTTCTTATGATGGGAGTTAAAATATAATCACTGTAGCCTTTCAGAAAACACCGTACACTGACAGCAAATCTGTCAATCATTTTTTTCTTTTCACAAAACTTCATTTATGAAGTGTTTTGAGAATTAATATGGATCTGTTTATCTGAATTATACCATACTGGAAGTCTGGTTTATGTAGCCTCACCATAACATGCCAAATACTGGAAGACTATTGCCTTGGCAAATATGGGACGAATTATTAGTATTTTGGCTTTAATTATAAATTAATGGGTATTCTTCTTTGTAGAATTTGGAACATATGAAAGCAAGAAAAGAATAATAAAGTCAGAAAGTTCACTGAGAGAATGCCTCACCCCTGAAACTTTTTTTGTCTTTATAAGAGAAAATTAAGTTAGATTTACAACTAGTTTTTTACCCTTTTTCGTTTTGATGATTGTGATATAAGGTTTCCTATAAGGTCTATGGATATTTCTATGTAAATTTTTTTGTCCACAGAAAAGCATGCATGCTACAACTGTCTTGCTAATAGTGTGTAATAGAATATTTTTTTCCCTTTTTTGTTTTATTTCCAGTAAATACTTGTGTTAGCTTGTAAATAAAATGATATGAAAAATCATAAAATGAAGAAAACCTAAGAATAGTCTCTCAAAATAAGTAAGTTCATGCGTACCTCAGGTGAGTTTAGTGTAAGAAAGATTCAGCAAATGCATGCACAATTTTTGCCACTGCTTCACTGGAAGTGATAAAAAGAGAAGGAGTTCAGAAAAATCACTCCAAATGCCAAAGCTGCTACCCATCTGATGTATTACACCAGGCTTGCCATATGTCCTCACTGAAGCCCAGGAGTGCTTCATGGCATGCCCTAGGGTCCTAATGTAACAAGCATTCAGAGCTGGCTGGAGCACACTGGACATCCATGCTGTTTCTCCTTTTTTTGTAAAGGTGTTGAGAAGTAGGTGCTACACATCTGGATTTTATCATAATATGGGCCAATATGTCCAACGGGGTTTTTTGAAGCACTTCCAGAACTGGCGAAAAGATAAAGAAGAATTGCAGATTGACTTTGATAAGATAAAATGAGTTATTCTCATGGTATATGATATATTCCAGTATCATAATCCTGGAAAATATCACTAGCCAATGAGTCTTGGGAGCTGCCGTTTCATTCAGTCAGCCAAATGCTTTCCCTAGCATTTTCTGGGGAAAAATCTTGTGCTGACCTTATCTCACCATGCCCACTGCTCCTAGTTTAGATTCTCCTATCAGATGTTATAAAATTATGAAAGCAGAGGGATCTAAATGATCTGACTGAAGGATCTAAACAACCTGACTGACCGAAAAAGATTGTCTAATCCATCTATTTTCCTCATCTTTTGTCAACATTGTCCAACTGTTCTTTAAGACCTCCAAAGATGCGAACGCCCTGAATAGAGTTATATGCTACTTCATGATTTTTCCTGGTTTGTTTTTTTTTTTCACTGTTATTCAAAGCTATTAACCAGAGCCATGAAAAAAGTAACCCCCTTTGTTTTTACAGCTTTTTCTATAACTAAAGGTATTTGTCATGTCTTCTCTCAGGTTTTGCTTTATTTTGGATTTCTTTTTCTACTTTAGGTGGAGAAACCCCATTTTCTTCAGCCTTCTCTCACCTGTTTTATTCTCTTATTTATATTTGGTGTTCTGTCCAGAGCTTCTCCACTTGACTCACTTCTTCTTTGAAGTGTGGTACCTAGGACTGGACAACTACTGCTGGACCTAAACAACCTAGAAAGATAGATTGCCATTGTGGTTTTACTCTGATTGCACATCTCGTTACACTGCATGCCTTTTTCAAAGCAGCGTGGCCCTGTTGATATGCAGCTTGGCTTGAACGGCGAGGATAGTCTTTGTGTCTTTGCTGCAGAACTTGGACAGTCTTTCCTCCCTTTTGTTCACTTTTTCAACACAAGATGAGAGTCATGTTGTTACCCCTATGAAATACTGCCCTGCTTTTTCAGACCTTCAGTTCTTCAGTTTGTCATTCTGAATTTCCTCCTCTCCAACATCTTGGCAGAAGTTCTCAAGATAACCTGTTCTGGAAATATTTTTACTCCATCATTCAACAACTGCTTATGGTGGTGATAATGATGATAATGATGCCCCTTTTTGTAGATTTATTCAAGATTTTGAAACTGGGAATGGAATTCTTTTTTTGTAATTCACTCCTTATTTTCTTTTTAATACTGCAACTGAAAATATACTTGCACATCCTAAAAGTCAGATAGGTCTTCTGTTGAGCATTTTGGGACATAATATTGCAAAGCACTGCACCTTGGCAGGAAGTTTGCACTGGAAGATGTTAGCCTATGACCTGTTCTGGGTTTTGGTGATGGAGAGAGTACTCTTTATTAAGAGAAACCACAATGTCATGGTTGTGTAAGCTACTGTCTGAATTTAGTGACATCCACATACACAGCGGAGCCTCCAGTGTTAATTCTGAAAACTAAGCTCATGGGAAGCTTCACTGTCACTATGACCACCTCAGGTTAGCTGCCTAAAATTAGACGCTGTAATATTTTTCATCCTGCGGCTGTTACTCATTTCATTTAGATTCAGCTGCTTAGGAGTAAAGTTGTGTAGTTTAAGCTGGATGTCTAAAATCACATCGTAGCCAGGGGGCCCTCCAGAGGATCATTCATCCTTTCTCAGCCACTGATCTCACTTTTGAATTAATTCTTCCCTGGGCAAGCTTTTTATATTTTCTCGGGCATTGAAATAGCCTAGATGACTAAGACTGAGACTGTTAACATTAGATAAGGTTAACATAGACTTCCATTTGAGGTTGTTCATATGTAAAGCTAGATAATTATACTTCATGAGGACATTAAAGCCTAAATGGTCCCACTGAGGGGACTCAGTCAATTATGTATTTTAGAAGTGTAGAGGTAAATCGTAAAAGAAGGAAGGTATGAATCTTGTACCTTTAGGCACACAAAGACTTTCTGTCTTGCTTTTGGATATGATCCATGAAATGGCAAAGAAGGGCCTCCTGGTAAAACAAACAACTCATGCATTCTATTGTGCAAAGAAATTCTGTCCAGTTAATGGAACAATATGATATGGCTCTACAGGCTGAAACAAGTTTTGCAAAAGTATGTTAGGTGACCTTTTTTGTCTTTTCTCTTTGAAGGATTCTTCACCTACTAAAACAAGATTAATTCAGTGCAATTAAGCTTTAAGAAGCTTGTTTTTGTTTGCATGAGTTGAATTCTGTCCTCTATTTTGTATGACAGAAGATTCTGTCATCTGATTTGTCTTTTAAATCTGATTTAATATTTTTTAAATCAATGACTTGCAGGGAAAATAGAAAAAAAAACAGTAGTAATTTCTTGATGGTCAGGGAAGTGAGAAGGAAGTGGGATATAAAAAAGGAGAAATAATGACATTAGAATCATTCCTGTTATTATAGGTTCAGCACACGGAGTTATGAGAGTTCTGTGGTGTTGATACTGATTTGAAATAAAAGCTGTTTATTGAAAATCAGCAAACAAAAAGAGGGATTTAACTGTTGTTTTACATGGAAAAATGCTGCAACAATTGAAAAGGGCTATGCAAATTCCAAAATTTATAATTGTCTTAGAATGTTATTACTTCATCTAATAGGAGTTTTATTTTTCATATTTATTATTTTTTGAATAGTGGAAGATGATAAATGAGTTTCTGAAATTGGGAAACAAGCTACACTTTTCATCAGATGTTATATATGAAAATATGCTTTTCTGCATAGTAAAAATGTGAACATAACATCTGCTTGTGTCACGTTTACATGTGCTGAGTAAGGTCACCTGAGCAATCCCATCCCTCTACATTATCCATGTTTCTAGAATTCTCCTTTTTTCTTTTATGGAATTCATCCTAGTAGGTAGTGGATTCCAGCACAGAAACCAGAATCTGAAATGGCAGAAAAATAAAAGAACACTGATCACATCACTTGAATATTTATGAAAATTATGATTAAGGGGATATTTTAGCTACAAAAATTACAGCTTGATTCATTTTTACTGAAAACCTACAGATTTTTTCTCCAGGTATCCTTGTATTAACACTTGAAGTGAACAGTTCACTGCTGTAAAGTTGAAAGTCTTGCAGCCATTTTTCCACTTTCTTTTTTAGTAGGCTTTGTATTCGAGGGATACTAAGTCCACCTCTGATCTATAAAAAATCTGTGTCCATATGAACAGTGAGTATTCAAATCTGATTAGTCAAAGATCCAAATCAATATCTCTAATTTGGAAAAATTGACCTCTGTAATACGTAAGCCTTACAAGACTTAGTTCAGGGTACCCTAAAGATCAGAATTTTTTTCTCCCTCTTCCCATCTTCCCCAGAAATTTTGAAATCAATATATCCTCTATTTCCAGTCTGTTACATCTCATGAGAGGGTCTTTAGCTTCTGTGCCATGAATCTAGGGCATACCATGTGAATAATCTGGGAGCAGAAATGTAACATCAATACACTAGGTTACAATAAATTGTTGAAACATGTAGTACTGGGTTGTTTGGGGTTTTTTTTATCTTTCTTAGGTCAGCAAAGGCATCATTCACTTTCTGTGTTTATATTTCTGCCCTGGTGTTTTCTCTGTTCAGAATTCCTTATCCCTTCAGTTCCTTTCCATCTTTAATTTAAGAAAAAAGTTTCGCAGCTGGGACTGTGTGAACATCTGGGAAACTTGACAGCAAAGTGTCAAGAAGTCCAGCAGCCAAGTAGATTGCTAAGTCCTTTGCACTGCAATTGCTGGTTTATCTCTGTCCTTGGAGACCAATATCAAGTGAGTCTTTTTAAAGAGAATTAGTAGAAGTATCATCATGGAAGCATTTGCTCATCCTTTCTACCACTTTATCAAGTTCAGCAAAGGACTGGAAGAGATTCAGAACAAACACTGTAACAGGAGACTTTCTGGTCTGTGTTATGCCCATCTGATTCTGATCTCAGGCCTCATGTAGCAGTGGCACCAAGCACACATTGTTGATCCTCAGCTGTTCTTCTTTTGCTGGAATTGAAACCCTGAAGCCTGATATTTCTAATTTTTGTGTTTGTCTCCTTCTATATCTTTACCTGATTTGAACAATTATTTCCATCAGAATCATTACTTATCATAGAAGTTTCCATTGCTTTAGTTTATCTCAGAAATCAATCTAGGTTTACTGCTTTACAAAAAGTAACAGACTCTGAGGGCTTAAAGCTTTTCTGAGTTGCTTGTCTTAGTGCATCATATGACTAAAACTGGGCAAAACATAGAAAAAGTATAAGGCATGAAAGGCGTTTTGCTATTTATCTTCTATCACACAACACAGCCACCAGCATGGAAAAGTGTTTGAACAAGAATTTATAGATGAAGAATAGCTAGTAATAACTAAACTAGAGGAGGACAGGAAAACACTTGCAACAATGTGATCCCAGGAAGACTGTGTCTTTAGGTTTATTTATTTATTTTCTGATTTTTGCAGGTATTTTTACATTCCCTTTCCATCAGGTAAGGCAATGTACTGCAATAGGTTGCCCCAAGAAGTAATGGATGCCCCATCCCTGTCAGGGTTCAAGGCCAGGCTGAATGTGGCATCGAGCAACCTGGTGTAGTGGAAGGTATCTATGCCCATGGCAGGGGCGTTGGAACTGGATGATCTTTAAGGTTCCTTCCAATTCAAACTATTCTGTAATTCTATGATTCTGTGATTCAGGTAACATGGTTGCTATCATGTAGCAAATCACAGGTGATCACCACAGGTGATTAAAAGAAACAAATCAAACTATGACTATTTTGGATGATAAAGAAGTAAAATTGAAAAGCCTACAGGGGAAGCATGCAAGAGTGTTGTAGAGACACCAGCAGGGAAGAATGCAGATCAAACCACAGAATGGCAGCTGAGCAGTATGTCCAAGCTTCATGAAGATTTTCATGCTGTACTGTGATCTGACTTGGGTTAGGTATTTGTTAACGCTTGCACAGTGCTGCAAGGGTGCACATTTGATTTAGCATGATTTGTATCCTTTGGCAGAATAATTTCTCCGCAAAACAACTGGTATTGAATCTGTTTTCCATAAAATCAAAGCTATGCAAGAGAAGTCAAGTACTTCTGTCAGGGCCTTGAGGAGCCTGACAAGTCCTGCCCACCCATTGGGACTTCCTCAACCCTACTCACAGCCCAGGACCTGACTTCAGCCCCCCAAGCTCCCTTTTCAAGCCCGTGAGGCTGTCAGCCTCTGCCTCAGTGGCACAGCAGCAGGGCCGGTCTCCATTCCAGCTCCACACAGCCCTGCCTATACCCAGGGAGGTCCCCCATGCCTGAGGCTGTGCTGCTGCTGGTCCAGAGGTCCCCTGTTTCCCCCAGTCCTCATGCTACTGCCACCTCACACTGCACCCTGCCAATCTGACTTATCATCCAGAAGATAGATTCCCCTCAACCTCCCCATACGCTGAAATGCAGTACCTGAGAACACCTAATGCCTTCAAATGTGGTAATGCTTCTGTTCTTCATCGCTCAGATTTAGAGATTCAGAACCTTTAAATGTCCCCTAAATGCACCTTTCAAGACTAACAACCCACAGCAAGTAAAAAATACCCTTGTCTCTATTACACAGTTAGATAGTTACAAGCAAAGATTGAAAACATTACCAAACTTAACTGTTACATGTTTTTTTTTTCACTGGTGTTCTTTTTAATGGTTTCCAGAAAATAAGATAAAAGTAATGGTACAGGGAATAAATAGCTTTTTAATTTTGATAATTATAGATAAGTGTAATTAGCTAAGTTGTATACCTATTTGGAGTGGTACATCTAGAGTACTGCAAGTACTGCTAACTAGAGTGAAAATATAAAGGAAAAATTAAATAAGGGTATAAAGAACCTCTGCACATTATGCTATTAGCGTGAATGGCTAAATAACAGGATATTTTAGAGGTAAAGAAAATAATACAGATTTATTTAACATATGTCATTCAAATAGTAGTAGTCTCATTTACATGAATATGAGTATTTACTGATTTTAAATGCCAGCATTCCAGTAGGAATTATATTTTATGCAATGAACAGAGTACCTGCTTGCAATAGGAACTGATCTACAGCATATTTCACAAGTATTGGTAAATTATGGCACAGTATGTTTGGGTTTTTTCACCCACCACAGCATACAGGTATGCTTATTGTTAAAAGTCTGTCAACCACTTATTAGTTTGAACTTTAAAAATACAAAATTGTCCATCAAAGCTTCCTGAAAACTGTCCTGATTTAAATTAACTCCTTTAAAACCTGCAATTGGACTCACATGCTGCTATTTCTCTGGCCTCTACTAAGAAATGGTCTTTCTTGCATCTCTCTTATAAATACCTGATGTAAGCTTTCCAGCTTATTTAGAGTGCTGACAGATTGAGGTGCATCAGAGAAGAAATGCAGCTTTTAGGCTTCTAGGAGATTGTAGGGAAAAAGCTGGCTACTGCATCCCTCTGTTCTGTACCTGCAAAGCTCCAGCTCAGATGTGGTCATTCGTAGATGTGGCTGTAAATCAGTTATCAACAGGGCTGAAACAAGCCTACTTTTACATCTCTGCCAGTAGTCCATGAGTGCACATACAATATTTTGCTCCTTTATTTTGACAGTTTTAGTTTGCTTTTGGAAAAACTCCTTAGCTATGGCTTATAGACTGTTCTTAGCAGTATCCTTGACTCCTATCTCTACAAGCAGATGCTGAAACATCTTGCTAACGTTTCTTCTCTTTACAGCTTTTTAAGTTCTATTTTAAAAACCCTAATACCTTTTTCTTTACTTTTTTCCAGGCTTCACACTAAGGAGTCCTCCAGCTGAGTTATGCCCCTTTGTCATAGAATTCACACCCCATCCCCTCCACTGACGCAAACCTTGGAGAACAGCTCTATGGAGGATAACCTAAGTGCTGTCTCTAAAGCTAAGAGTGCTGTCCTTGCTTGTTATTGTAACTCTGATATACATATCTTCCTTTCCTCATTTGTTATATCCTAATGCCATTAGGACAAGCCTGCAGCGATTTTAAAAGCTGGCTGCCCAACCTCTTTGACGTCATTACAGAAAGGTCTTGACTGCAGACCCTGCATATACTGTCTGTGATATAGTGTATAAAAATCCATGTCAGTGCTGGCTCTCAGGGAGCACTGGAAATGATTCAACTGTCTGGAATGAGCAGATGGCTGCTATCAAAGTTTTATTATCACCATCATTATTATTCCAGTGGTTTGTGACACATACTGAACTTTCAGACTGGTGTTAAAGCTTAGGTATTTGAGCAGCACTTTCTGAAATTCAAGTCCCTCAAATCCTTTCCAACCTGTCTCTGAAAAGCAGAAGTAAGTTTAAAGATAATTAGATTGCTTGGTTGCGTTCCCAACTTTCAGAATAATTATCTCAAAATTCTTGTTCTCATGTAAATGCAACCGTTAACTATTTTTAATTGCCTTGATTTACTGCAGAACTTACATTCAGTACATGTTGAATGTTCAGCAGGGTGAAAAGAAAAGTTCAGTTAGTTAAGAGTGCATATGGATTGGATTGTTTATCATAGACTCTTTTTGGAAAAGCTACTAGATACTGCCTGATGGAGGCATCCTTTATAACTAAGCATGATGAGGGATATAAGATTAATTGATACAGGTTTCTTTTAAACAACTGATTTTACAACATCAGTAGATTTGCTTGGAATTTGTAAAAGTAGCATCTTGTTTTTATCTTGTAACTGCTGCCTGCATTGGGTTAGGTACTTGGGCATTTCATCTCTCATCATGTGCTTGTGATATATCAGCAGATGGCTGAGGATTTGTCTGGGTCATCGTGATAGCAGCCCAGACTGGGTTATATTCACTGTTTGTCACTGGTTTGTTTTTATCTTTAGTTTTGTGTCCACTGCTGTCCTGTAGCTCACCAGCGTGAGGTATACATAAACCACCACTGCTTGTTCCATTGCCTTTTTGTGATTTTATTTAGTCAATGACCTGAATGCAGTGGTGTTGGTTCTTGGATTCTTTGTTTGGGTCAAATTTCCTGTTCAACTTAGTGTACTCTTCACTCTGCAACTGGCTTGTCAGCAGAGGTCCTGTCAGCAGAGATATGGTTCACTGGCATATTAATTTCCGTTTCCAAGAGGGCACATTGTGGTTGGCCAGGATTGCTAGGCAGACATCTTGTTCTGACTTCACGATCGATCAGCCTCTTTCTCTCCACTAAGTGATGTCCCAGGCAAGGTATCCAGTCGCAAGATTTTGTTTATTGACTAACAGCCAGCTTGCACCATCTGTTCTTTCTTCTGTAACAGTTTTGTATCCAGATAACAGGAACTATATGTGTTATTTCACTAATCTTTCTCTATGCTACAGTTGAGGAAAGGTGGATTGCAAATGAAAGTCTACTTTTGTAGAGGGGTAGAAGGGAGAAGGGAGAAGGAAGGTAGCTGTATTACCTGACTGACTAGAGCTGCTGTACTCTGAATTCAGCACGTTCACTTACAAATGATACCAAATAAATCCTGGGCATTGATTGCTGCCAGTGCCAAGAAGCTGCAGCTTGTAGAGGTCAGCTTCCAATTATGTAGTTTTGAGGAATATGAACAGAGCCATTCTGAGTTCCAGAAAATCAATCACAGAGAAATGGCTTCCAGTTTGTAACCATCAGAAAGAGTTGCAGCAGTGGGACTCTATGGGTCACTTCCCCACTGCTTGTCAGTTGAGTGTCTTTTCCAGAAGAATAGGGTCAATACTTCCACAGTGGTTTGTACCGCATCACCTGTAACCAAAAATAGCTGAGCTGATAGAATGTTCATGTAAGGAAGGACTAGTTGCCACAGATGTTTCTTTATCCTCTGTCATAACCTCCTGGAAGGTCGCTTCTCTTCATATCTGGCTTCTGGCAAAATCAGCTGTGTAACTCTCAGCAGCGCCAGAGCTCATCTCCTTCTGTGGTTCAGGGAAACTCACTGTGGCTCAGTTTGTTCCTCCCCTTCACTGCCTACAAAACATGGCCTGTGAAGGTCACAGGCATCGCAAATTTCAAACTGGGAAGGAAAGGCAAGTATGTGTTACATGCTATTCCAGACGTGACTGCTCTCAGAGTGTCAATGAATGTGTCTTATCATGTCACATTTAAGTGGAATGGGATCTCTTGAGAGATTGAAAATAACCTAATCACCAAAAGAAGGCAAGTTTAGTGAGCTTATGTCTGTGTTGTTTTCAGTTAATTTCCCTAGCAACCTTGAGTGGTCTGTCCAGGAAGCTGTGTCTGTATTGCCTGAAGTTTTTTCTCAAACTCTACTCCCACCTGATAACAGGCAAAAAAATGTTTTGCTGACATCTTTCATATACATTCTCTTGTCTTCCACCAATAATTAACATGACAGATAGTGGCACACAGAGATAGTGTGGCCCATGTAAACTAGTTTATACAGTGCTTAGGGTTCAATGGATGGCTTACTAAGATATGCATCCTCTCTCCTGCCCCTGCACCTAGGATATCCAGCCTGACTTACATCTCTAACACTACAGCTTACTTCTAAGATTATGCAAGCATAAGCTACCTGTCAGATGTGTACCTGACTTTGTTTTCAGAGGAAAATGCTGCTGCAAGGAGATTTGAAATCAAAAGCAGTTAATGATGAGATGAAACTGCATGAGAAGAATTGACTTAAAGGATAAATGAACTCATGTTAAGTTGTGTAATGTTGCCACTGGTTTGCTAACCACACCTAAGCTAGTTCCCTAGCAACTAGTTCAGGAAACTCCTTGCCCATTTCTGGGACAACGGGCTTTTGACACACATTCATAGGATCTGCTTTCCACACCCTCCAAGCTGCATGCCCAAATCCTCTTACAATCAAGACCACAGACATGCGTATGTTGCACTGTGAGAAGGGTGATCCAGAGGAGACTTTCACAAGCAAGGCATGATGTTAACTCCTGAGAGGTCACATCACTGCATCCCAGGGCTGTCTCTGATGTGCTGCTAAGTCCCACAGCAGGCTGACAATATCTGACTTGACAGCTCCTTCTGGTCCATGTCCCCCATAGCAAGGGGTATGATTGCCAGAACTGTGCTGGAAAGCCAGGCTGAGTCAGCCCATGGACAGCATCTGGTTTGGCAGAAGTAGCTGCCCCTCCTAGAGGAAAGAGATACCCCAGTGAATGGAGAAGTGAATGAGGAGGAAATTCTTTTCTGCAGAGATCATATCTGTCCCAGGCAGGTTATCCAGTAGCCTTGCCATATCCAGTAAGTGGTACCACCGTGTGGGGCTCAGTCAGTGGACTGTTTCTTGATCATTTGTTCATCTCCAGACTGCTATGGTTGGCTGGAACGAGGACAGACATTCAGATTAATCCAAATGTGAGCCTGGAGTCTACATGGTCTGAGTTAAGTGTACTCTTGAAATAAGTTTGGCCCTGATCAAAGGGAAATCAAGCAGTCTGTATATTTTGCTATAGGATTAGAATCAGAGAAATCTGAAAAAAAAAAAGCCCAGATCATCTAAAAAATATGCTTGGATTTTTTTTTTTTAATTTTTTTCATTGAAGTCCTTACAGACTGCTTCTTCCCTATTGCTTTAAAAAACATTGGCACTTGACCTATTTTCTTCTCAGGTTTAGCTACTTACAGCATTTTTTGTACCTTTGGAGTACATGACAGCTGCAGACAAGAAGAAAAAAGCATTAGCCTCATAAAATTACAATATGATCTCTGAGTTTGGCCAGTGACTATGATCAAAAAGCCACAACAGTCAGGACACAAGGTCACTTGTGAGAGACTCTAAATATTCTCAGGCCTGTTCTTAGAAAAAAAAAAGCATTCCTTTATGAACAATGAAGATTGTTCATGCATGCATGTGCATTTATGTGGATGCACACAGGTTTAGTAGTCCAGAATCAGACGTGTCACAGGTGAGGCAGCATTTTAGGGAAGGGGGAAGGAGAGCAGGACAAAGAAGGAAACAATGAGGCACTCAGGAATGTAGAAAACACTTTTTTTCTGTAACAAAATAGTAGATTTTTAAGTTGGGGGTCAGTATTTCATAGGTATCTCATTTCATGGATGCATAACAGTATTTTTGTACAGTCTTAGAAATATGCCCTTGTGTACTTCTAAAACCCTACGAAACAAACAACAACGGGATTTTAACTGATTTGATTTGCTGGAGCTCTACTATTGAATGAACCCAGAAGGCCAAGAAATGACCTGTCATTTGAAAGAGATATTGGCTGCAGTACCCAAAAAGAATACTTTCATCAGTTACTGTTCAGTTACAATTTAAAAGTATGGAAGGCAGAAATGACTGTGAAATGCAGTCTTTAGATATAGTTAGACTTGGCTACCTTTGTTTCCTGGTCATATGTATTCTACACACAATACTACAGCCAGAACAAGCTACTGTAGATGTGAGAAGAAAATGTACATCATCCTGATCTAAAGCACATGTCTCAACCACTTTATCTTTCCTCAGAATTCAGCCAGTGGTAACACATTAAAACACTTGTGAGTCCATCCAGCACAGTTCTGCATTACATATGTAAGCTGGCCTATTCATTAAAATTCATGAGTAGTAGTGTCTTAAACTTGCCTACTACAAGGATTTTTTTGTTTGGATAGTTCAGACAGGCTCATAAAAGCTACCAGTGTTTTATATTCCAGATCCAACTCTGCAACAATAAAGATCCTTAAAATTACATATATATAGAACTACGTTAAATGCTATAATATAAAGAAAACTGTAAAAGCCTTACACTGTATTCTTAAACTGCCATCTTAATCATTCCTTTTATGTATCTGTGCACTGGCTGAATTAGGGCAGGTCTTATATTTCACAGCCAGAATTCCAGTAAAAGTGGAGCATGATATGCAAATATTTTCCTCTCTATTGAAGACTTTATACATAGCCTTAAAATTAGTCATTTCTGGTAAGCTTTTTTTTGAAGAATGGTAACATGAACAAATGCTTAAACTAGGCTAGTAGTATATATATATTTGACTGCCAATAATCCTTTTAGCTAATCCATCTCTTTTATCATTTTCACCTGAGAAGAGGTCTTTTTTTCTTCACTTTTCATGGAAGGTTTAATGTTGGATTTGCACATTCTACAATAGACTTGACCATGTGTATAACCTAAAAAATATGTGCAATCCTGCTGATGAGATAACCACCGTGAATGAGGTTTCTGACCTTGTGACAAAGAATCCCCTGCAACAGCCTCAGAATGAGTCTGCAGGCAGGTTTAGGTCTAGAAAGGCTTTTATTTTTAAACTGTTTGTTTTTAGAAATGATGTAGAGTACTTATTGGAACAAAGTGAAGTAGCTAGTTGACCTGTCCAATTATGATAAGAATAGATGATATGATTTTCCCAGCTAAAATGACAGTAGTAAAAAATGGAAGAATCATTGAGTCCTGGATTATGGAAGAATTTACATATTTTTTTCTATCAAGTTTAATTCAAATTCTCAGCCCAAATCACCCTACAAATATATATAAACACATATGCATATACTTTGACTTATATGTTCAGGCTATAAATGATACCTTTTGAAAGTGAATTCTGCAACTACCTAGAGACCAAAACCTGTAAATTAGAAAGTGCAGCAATGATGAGTAATCACTGGTATTTCCGTATGTTTTTAAATTTTATGTTTTATTTTTTTCAAGTTCTCTACATTCTGACTCGAGCATTTCCTACTTTTTTTTTTTTCTTTTATTGATAACTGTCCTGAGTTCAGCAGTAGCAGTCATTTTTCTTCTTCTTTGTAGCTGGTGCAGTGCTGTGTCTTTGACTTTCAGCCTGGGAACAACGCTGATAACACCAATGTTTTCAGTTGCTGCTCAGTAATGTTTAGTCTGACCAAGGACTTTCTGAGCCTCATGCTCTGCCAGGGAGGAGGGGAAGCCAGGAGGAAGCAGAGACAGGACATCTGACCCAAACTGATCAAAGAGGAATTCCATACCACAGCATGTCATGCCCAGTATATATAAACTGGGGGCAGTTACCCGGAAGGGCGAGGTCACTGCTCAGTCAGGCTGGGTATCAGTCGGTGGGTGGTGAGTGACTGTATTCTCTTCCCTCGTTATTTCCCTTATCATTATTATTACTGGTGGTAGTAGCAGTGGTTTGTGTTCTACCTTAGTTATTGGACTGTTCTTAGCCCATGGGAGTTCCATTCTTTCGATTCTCCTCCCCATCCCTCCGGGGGGGAAAGAAGGTGAGGGGAGTGAGGAAGTGAGCTGCGTGGCTGACTGGACTTAAACCACGACAATAACCCATAGTTCGACCAGCTTTTGGGAAGGTACACAGAAGTTAGTGAGGCATTACTGGAAGTTGCACAGAAGTAGCAGTTGATGCCTGGACAATGAGTGGAAACTTGCTAAGAAGCAACTTTACTCTTTCCATCCCCTGTGAAACATGATGACAAGTGACTGAGCATCTTCATGAGTCAGTTGAATTTCTGGTGCTTCCCATGTGACATAGGTAATCTCAACCCTCCCTTATTTATGAGACCTACACTCTGTATGTCCTCTGTGGTTTTACTTTTTCTGTCAGTCACACTGTAATGTTCCTGTATTTATTGCTGCTTTAAACTAGTCAAACCCCATAGCACTGCAAGCGATACAGTAGTAATGCTGTGGCGCTTAGTGTGTGCCGGTTTCTTGGGTACTTACCCAGCATCTCAGGCAGGCCTAGGGGCTCTGTTCAAATTCTTCACCTCTTCAGCTGCATGAAGGACACTGCCTGAGCTGCTGTTTTTCAAGGTGGTAGCTTTGCAGGGACAGTTGCAGTGGTTTACAACAGTAGGTGCCCAGGGTCTGTCTTCCAGATGTTCCTTCAGACAGGAAATCTGAATGTAACATGTAACATCCCCTGAGTGTCTGCAATTTGGTTTTTGACTTATCGATATAATTTGTGATTTTTCAATTAATAAACCCTGGACTTTAGTAGTATAATGCATGTCCTATTCAGCCTCATCCTTGCTGGGATTATGGTAACCCCTGGCAGAAGAGGAAGTGGGAGGCTGGGAGTGGTGACTTCTGTAGCTGTTCAAGTGCCAAGTGTGATGCAAAGATACTTTGGGAACATCTGTGAACTGAACCTGAGGAAATGATGACTTTGCAGGTATCCACTTAGAAGTACAGCTAAAAGCACATTGTTCTGGTGGGGGAGTCCTAAAAGAAATGTGGTCTTAGATTTATTGTCATATGATATTATTTAATTTACTAGAATAAACTAAAGGAGAAAAAATATTTTGTAGCTTAACCCCAGCGAGCAGCTAAGCACCACACAGTTGCTAGCTCACTCCTCCCTTGTGGGATAGGAGACAGAATTGGAAGGGTAAAAATGAGAGAAGTTGTGTGTTCAACAGATAAAACAAAAGCCCGCATGCAGCCAAATCAAAACAATTCATTCACCACTTCCCATCAGCAAGCAGGTGTTCAGCTGTCTCTAGCAAAGCAGGGATCCATCACATATAAAAGTTACTTGGGAAGACAAACGCCACCACTATGAATGCCCCCCAGTCGTCTTCTTTCTCCAGATTACACTGCTGAGCATGATGTATGATATGGAATGTCCTTTTGGTCAGCTGGGATCAACTGTCCTGGTTGCATCCCATCCCAACTTCCTGTACACCCCCAGCCTACTCAGTGTTAGGGTGGTGTGAGGAGTGGAAAAGGTCTTGACTTTGTAAGCACTGCTCAGCAGTAATTAAAACATCCTTCTATTATCAGCACTGTGTTAGGTACAAATCTAAAACTGGGATAAGGAGAAAAGACCCATCATTTTTACAGCTACATGAAAAAAAAAGGCAATCCCAAATGACTTGATACAAGCATAAAATATAACAAAAGCCTGGTCTTCCTGTAAATACACTTCATGCTGTAGCCAGAGAACGTGCCAAGTATCTCTGAGCTTTATTGCCTTTAGAATATCTGGAGCCTTTCCCTTCTCACAGCTCTTCCTCCCCATTCCCACTGTCTGTGGGAATTCCCACTGCCCTGCTTTCTATGCCCTGCCTTATGGCTGCTATGCCTTGAGTGTGAATGAATCTTTGAATGACCTACCACATATCTTTTGCTGTGCCATATAGCTCTGTCAGGTCTGAAGTGGTTTATAGAGTTTATTTGTTTACGTAGCTCCAATGTAAAGATTACTCTGTGAAAGTTCTCAGAGTGCCCTGTGCGAATGCCGGAGTTCAGCTCCTCCTTCAGGACGCTTTATAATGGATGTATTTTGGATGAAAAAAGGTGTTTTGTTTTGTTTTGTTTTTTGCTTTGTTTTGTTTTGTTTTGTTTTCTTGTAGGCTATCTGGGAAAGTCTTACTTTCTCACAGTAAATATTAGAGTACCTTTCATTTTTGACCAGTGGGGCAGCGTACTGACAGGTCTATAGATTCTATTGTGTGTAGTAAGCTCAGTCTGAAACTCATACCCTGTCTATCACATTGTTATTACAGGCACAAATTTAAATAATATATGTCTGTTTCAAATAAGTTGCAGAGTTATGATTCTGCTTTTCTTTTCTGCAGCATCTGGGATCCATCAAATTATTATACAGCTAGTTAGATATAAAAATACATTTGTGTACTCAGTGCCTGTATTTTCTGTTTCTGTGAATTGTTGGTGTTCTATTGTCTCCTTGTTTCAAATAGAAAAAATGTAATACTGTATATTTGGATAATATGGACAGCTGAGTTTGGTAACTTGCATCATACTAACCAAATTTCTATTATGGAATTAGGTTGCATTTTATAATGCGCATCAATCATTACTTTGAGTCATTATGAGAAGCAACAGGTAGGGCAACTCCTAATAGGTATAAATAGATAAGCAAACACAAATTAACATTATTCTGTTTATCCATCAGTTGAAAGAAATTATGCTTAGAAATATAGCATCAGTAGTTTTAATATTCCGATTCAATTATGACTTGTTTTGAATTATTTTTTTCAAATTAGAGGAACTAATTTGAGAGAAGAATTTGTCTCAGAAGCTGAACCAGATGGTGATCAGGCCAACAGGGACATGTACTCCTTCAGTTTGCCTGCCCTCCTTCAGACTGAAAGCAGTACATCAATACTAGTAGTGCCAACTTCCATGACCTCAGTATTCAATGATGTTTTTCTTACAGTCTTACCATTTTTAAAAGCCCACAATTTTTTGAAGCCCTGCTTATAATTTTGGAATAGCTGAGTTTAGCTAAATGGATTTTCACCAGGGACAGTGAGTATAGAAGGTGTATGAACTCCAAGATGTTTTGAGACTATAGGAAAGGCTTTCTTGCTTTTTGCTCCTTAAAATACTTAACACACTGACAGTATTTCCTAAAATAGGTCAAGTCTTTCCCAAGTTTCCTGAGTTTTGGTCAGGTTAAGGGATTAAAAAAATTCTCTCCCGCTGACTGCAGTACCAAGTATTCTACTTGTGTTCATGAAACAATTCTGATTTTGTCACTGCTGGTGGAAGAGTCAAGGAGTCTTTCACTGATTTTGAGCTTCATGAAATAATGCTTTGCCTTCTGTGTGTCATCAACTATCAGGTTAACACTGTTTCAGAGCAGTGTAGTAATGAAGCTTATGTAGCTTCATGATAGGGGATGTGTTGGCCATTGAGAAGAATATGTGGTTTGGGAGAGTCTTAGATGAGCTTGGCAGACAGAATCTCAGCTCCTAAAGGCAGTTTGCTGTGGGATCACACGACATTTGTGCAGTTATATGTTTGTTGACAAATGTGACATAAAGAAATTTAGGAGGAAAAGGAAACCACGTTTTCTTAAAATGTTTTAGATCACTTTGTGGTCTAACCACATGCTCAAAAACTTCCTGAGCTGGAAACAGTCTCCAGATGACCTACAGTCTTTAAAACTTACCAAAACAAAAAGCTCTTTACCACAAAAGCATTCCAATGGTCATACTCTGGTAGAAAATAGTTTCTCATCCTGCATTTTAATACTGAAAAATGTTCTGTTTCCTTGTCACCTTTTATTCTTCTGCATAAAATATAAATGTTATAGTTTAACATAGCTTTTGGCTCATGGGTAGCTTTGTACACACAGCAATAAATTGGGGTGTACTGTAAAACATCGGTAACTTGCCAAATTATCTCCAGTGTCAGCCAGGCACGACTGTTTTTCTTGGCATAAATTTCAATAGCATTTAAACTGCAGAATGCACATTTCTAACATCTCTTTTGTAGAAATAGCAGTTTCACTGGAAAACTGTAAACTATTGGGAATCTGGGGAATAATTGACCACCATGTCCAACAGTAATTTCAATTTAACAATGTAATTTATCCATTATTTCAGTGGGGCTTTGAGCTAGAGGATTTATCATTGAAGGTAACATGGCTAGAGTTCTTTTTCTGGTGTTTAATTTGTATGCTTTCTTTTACAAGCTGCCAAAACTGCATAAGCATCAACAGTTCCATCATGAAAGATACCATTGTACATTTTCTTGGGATTTTGGGCTTCTTTGGACACACTGAATTGTGCAGGTTATGTTTCTCCTTTATATGGTTGTGTCTATACTGCAGTTGGATGTCAATGTGGTCATTTTTGGCTTTAAATCAAATACCTTAAGACTGATAATCTAGAGCTCTGCAAAGCCTGAACAGCCTGCTGAAGAAACGGTGCCTTACACTCCGATGGCTACATTGTTACCAATGCTGAAAGTACCTCGTCTACAAATGCATTTTGGGAGTGTTCCCATGAACTGTTCGCGCCTTTTATTACAGGATAATATACTCTTAACTAGTTAAATGTTTGCTGAAATCCAAGCTAACATTTGGAGCCTGATTCTTCATCTAGTCCTCTCAGTCCTATCTTGGCAGTCCAGAGGGACCCTAAACGGGATCTGACTTTGTATGAGCCTACACAATATTGAAGCAGGAGCAAATTAGCAAATTTTTAGGCTTCTTAGCTCAATATTGTAAAACAAATCTCTGCTTACAAGTGTACTTTTGCAGCTTGTGTGACCATCTGTAAACTTTAATCGGCACAGGTCTTCAAGAATTTTGGTCATAGTCAATAATGAACTGCAGCCTTTCCCTCCCTCTTTCCCGCTAAGCAGCTGATCTTGTCTCTTCTTAACTGGAAAGATAAATGCAGGACAGCATTCAGTCCAGGTCCTCCAATCACAAGTTACATTGTATAATGAGTGTATTTTTCACCGGCTGACCCGGGCTCTTTCTGAAAGTCTTCCTCTCCTGGTCAATAAACATTGTCATTTTGAAGGCTTTATCTTTATATGTTTCAAAGGTCCCTACTTACTTCAGTTTTATATGTAGCTTCACGTTTGCTCATAAAAATGACAGCTTTTTTTACAAAACCTGGAAGTTAAACAGTTCAACAGACCGACTTCTGTGAAGATGATTATCAATAATTTAAAATAAAATACATGGCAGACTTCAAGGTCAAAAAAACAACTAACTGTATTTCAATGTTCTTCAAGCTGTCAACTTTTAAAATTTAGGTTGATGGTGAAGGTAGAAACCTGCAGAATTCAGAAAAACTGGCAGTATTTTTTTAATTATTTGTGACCACTATGTATTCCTTAGAAACAGTCTGTAGACTGCCAGCATTGGATAACATGATGTTAGAACTCAGACTGAGAGGTCTGGTTCTTGCAGTCTGTTTTGATCTCTACAGGAGTCATTCCCTGCTTCTTGTTAGTCATATGGCCCTGTCTTTACTTTGTTTAAGCTTACAGATCTATAGAACTGGAGTACTTGGCTACCCCATTCTAAGAGATTCTGTAAAGCACCTTTATTAGAGAAACACTGGCATCTTTCAGAGTAAAAGGCGAAATACAGATCAAGTAAATGTGATCTATTTAATAAAGCAAGTAAAACTGAACTCAAGATTTGAAAAAATTTAGTGGTGTGTCAAACTGTACCTGACACATATAGTTCTATCATTTGCAATTCTAAAAGATTAAGTATGCACTGCAATTATTCTTTTAATGACTTTTTAGATACTTACTAGCAAAACATTGTAGAATAGTTCCTGAAATATCATTTATTTCTTTTATGAGGCAACATAGGCAATCAAAATATTGCCCCAACTGTGGGAACTATATTCATCACATTTCTGCACTATATTTTGAGTTTCCTTAAGCTTTATATCAGTTCTGACTAGCTGTACTGTTAAATCCACTGAAAGTTGGACTACAATAAAATCTTGTGAAAGAGCATGTCTACAGTACATGCTTATGCCTGTGGCATGAGTTCCAGCTTTCTGTTCCCAGCCTCCCTGATTTTCACATCTATTGCATATAACACCTCTGTGGTTCTGCTGACGTCTTTGCCTGATCTTTGTGGTGGTTTTTATGCACTTTGTTATAGCTGAACACAATAGAGGTTTGTGTTGGGTTAGAATTAAGTGTACAATTAACTGTTCTCTCGAACAAGATAAACTGTACTGATTATTTCTCTCTATGTAAAGATAAATCACTATAAGCAATTTCTGATTCTTTTTGCTGTGAAATACATCAGTCTGAATGCTCAGACAAAATACAGCAAGAAATCATGTCCACTTTCTCAATTTCCTTTTTTTTTTTTTTTCAAAATGAAAAATGTGATAAGTGAATAAGAGGCTACCTTTTAAAACTTGATCTTTTTAGATATTATTTTCTTAGGCACATTCTTTGTTGTTTGGTAATGAATGGGGTAAGTGTATTGGCAACAATCCAGTTTGTCACATCAGTTTTAGTAAGAATTTCTGTTCCAACTATTTTGGCTCGATGCTACAAGATCACATTTTCTACCCAGAAATCTATAGAGCATTACACTCTGTTGCTTTTGTCTCGTCATAGAAAATCTGTGATAGAAAGTGTATATCTTTCTTCATAGTCATCATTTGGAATATGAATTACCTAATTCAAACAAATAGGATCTTTGGAAAACTGTTAGTTCCATTCTAAACATTTTATACTGTGAATCTTATGTGCCCTTGTGTCATTTTTTTCTACCTTTGACAAAGCAGTGGTTCAGGTTTAGTGCTTATTTCCTTTGAAAACTGATGAGCAGTACATATTGTTTTATATTGCCCTTGTACTGTGTAAATCAAATCAACATTAAACTATTGATATCCTTGAACACTGTTCCTTTCTCCCATTGTGACTTATTTCCCGTGCTCAGGATTTTTATAGTATGTAAAATGTGAAGCAGATAAGCAACATACAGAGCTTTGACATCACTCTAAACAGAGGCTACAGAGTGACTGATACAGAGCTTGCATTCCTTGATATGAGTCTCAATAACTTGCTATGTGCTATTTCTTCATATGCCTATTTCTTTTTCACACCATTCATATTCATACCAAGGAATTTCAAATGAAAAAAATCATAATTTATCTTCTCTCCCATTTTTCTACAATGTGATCAAATGTGTTTTTTCTCTAAGTATTACACGTTGCTTAAAAAATAAGTATATCTCTCTTTATGATGCCATTGATTTCAAAATATGATAAGATAGAGATAAAGCCTGTTATTGAATCCACCATAGAAGTCTTGGGTCTTCTGAAATATAACACATGCCCTTGAGTTCACCAAGGGTCAGATACACTCCTGTGCAGTGGGTTAGCACAAATCTTATCACTCTGTAAGTAAGTGCCTCATAAATCTTGAAAATAGGAATTTTCTTTATGGGGAGAAATTTTGCCTAACTCAAAATGCACATTATAGTGAATGTAGATGTTTGGAAAGGTTTTGAATTTTGATTATAATTGAGAAGTTGACCACAGTGCAGATGTAGGTATTGCAATCCAGTCTTTATTATTCAGTGACCATAATGCTGTTTTAATAATGAAGTTCAAAAAGATGCAGGTGTGACTTACTAGATTAGACACTAGAGGTTTCTGAGTGCCTAGTCTAGGTTTGCAATTGTTTTGTGTGTAGCCAGGGTGAGTCACTCAACTTTTATAGGTATGAAAAATGTGCAATAAGATGCATAAGCATATTTTCTTTGTGCCTAGTATTGTGCAGATATTAATTAGTTAATGCATCTGCAGCTTCATAAGTTGTGAGTAATACACAAAAGCAGCTCCTATGGGGTTCTTTCCTAAAAGAACAGAAAGCTACACCTATTTTGGGTGAATTTTATTTTTGCCATATCAGCCTTTTTAATCTTAAAGGGCTGCAATTCAAGCTCTGTTTATGGATTATGACTGATCACTATCCTTAAAATTGCATTTCCCTGACTATGCGAACATAATTCTGATCCTATGTTTCTAGAGAAACTGCTTGTGGAAGCAAGATTTAAAATTTGTTTTCCATTAGTATTTAAGCTTGAGATTAAAATTTGCACTAATGAAATTCAGATGCATTATTTTACTTAGAAGCTGAATATGGGAGGGTCACAAAGTAGGCTGAAAAAATAAAAGAAAAACCTCATGCAAGTATTTAGAGGAAATAGTTAGACACTGCGTATCTGGATCTAACAGACAACATAGAAACAAAATTACATCAGGCAGCTCTCTCAGCTCTCATGGCTGCATCCCATCAGGTCCCATGGACTTGTGTATGCCCCATTTGTTTAAGAGTTTCCTAACCTTGCCCTCCTCAACTGAGGGCAAGCCTTTCTTGCTTCAGAAATAAGTCCTTTAAAATCAAGATAAAGCACAGCCAAGTATCAGTCTTAAGCCCTTTGATTTAATCTAATGGGGCATTCTGATTTTTTTTTTTTTTCATCAGAGTGATCCTGAAAGGTGCTGAATATCCAAAATTCCTTTGGAAGATTCTTAGCATCTGGATTCTCAATGCAATTTTTGAGGATCAGCATCTCCAGAATTGCTCATGAATTTAATTTTTAAACTTGAGGAATGAACCTTTAGATATGGCATAGATTTTGTTCGTTATTTTAGGCCACTTTATACTTACTCTGATCTTCAAGGTCAGTGTTCTTGTCTCTTTTTTAGGATAAACAAATCTGTGTCCTTCTTTTACCAGTACATCACACCTTAAAAGTATGTGCAACAGAGACACAGTTTACATTACATCTGTTTCAATAGTTGTTCCTTATAGCCAATGGGAAAGGAGCATAGTGTTGTTCCCTGCCTGGATTTATGACTGTGCCTTCATCATTTCTGTAATTCATTATTGCAGAAGTGTCCTGGGAAAGTTTTTATCTGACTAGGGTAGGTGATGACACAGTGGTCAAACCAATGTGAAAAAATGACAATATTAACGTACAATTAACAGGGTTTGCAAGCTGTTGTTTTCCCTTCATGCCATGTTTGTGCTCTTTATCAAGAGCCTGCACACTGAAGGATATTCCTACACTACTCTAAAATTCCCATGCTGGGCCTTTAACAGAAAGAAATAGTGACAATTATCAGGCAATTTGCATATGTCTCAACATATTTATATTGCAGTTTTTGTTTGTGATCCTTTTTGGTATTGTTTTGTTTATCTTCTCTCACTTTTCAGTCAGTCCATTATGACTTTGGGGAGTTTTCCCATTGTCTGAGCCCCATGGACCAAAAAAGTAAGCTAAAATCTTGGTCAGTAAAGAGAATTTCTGATGTGAAATGCAAAATTTTAGAAATTCCTAAATTGACAACAAATCTGAGAAATTTCACATTTCATTGCAATTCATTGTTTAAAATTGGCATTGTATGCAATATAATCACTTAAAATAATGGTGGCATAAAGGAAGCCAAAACTACAAGTTCAATCTATGTGCTTTCTTTAGAAGAGCCAGGTAGAGATACCAAACCTCAAGAAACTGTAATGTTTCATTTAAACCTTTTTCCTGTGGAAATTCTGTAGTAATTTTTCCCTGTGAAGCTGATCCTTTTTCATTATCATCATTATTTTGTCAGTAGCAGCATTTGCACAAGTTTTGGATGATTTTTTTTTTTTTTGTTCTTACTGATGAGCAAGAAAAGTTAGGCAAAATTCTCCATATTTACAAGGAGCTTCATTCTAACTGTGCAGCCTGTTGTTTTCCACTTCTCTCAGCCATTTAAATGAAATTCTATGTATGTTAACAGGAGGTCATTTCTATGGGAGACTCTGTTAGGAAGAGCTGGCAATCTAAACAAAAAGAAGAAAGAGAAGAAATGCTAATGTCACCATTTTACTAATGGAGATATGATAAGCACACTGAATTCACTGAAGATTAACCTGGTGACAGAGTCAGAAACTGAACCCTGAGACCTAGTCTCTGGTTTGGCAAAAGAATATCATCTTTTAAAAAGAATCTTTCTCATAGATGGCAGTGGTTGAGAGGCAGTAGAAACTTCACAACTTATTTCTTTCTATGTGACAGCTTATACCTTACAACTGTAGCATCAATACTGAAATACATTTATAACCATTAGGCTGAATAAAGCTGTTGCCTCAGCCATAATCTCTTTACCATTTAAGATCATCTTATTTCATTAAGACACTTATATGACACAGCACTTTTACCCTTTCTCCACCCACCCCCCCCCAAAAAAAAGAAAAAAAAAAAAGAATATTCCTTGTCCTGGTCTGACAGAAGTAGTTAATGAAATACTAGCCCCTATTTCAAGCTGTAAATTGGTTTACTTCGCTGCTTTAGAAAGCTACCATTGTTGTGGAGTAATAAGAACTTCCGTCTATTATTTGTAAACTGCAGGAGGCCAAATAACCTATTGCATGATAAATAGCACTCACACACAGAGAAATTCACATGCACTGCAAAAGAATTCGTGCTTTGTCTGGAGTAAAATGAAGTCCCAGAGGTAATTTCTGTACTGTGTGGGAAATAATGTCTCCTGCAGGAAATCTACAGCCATGCTTGTTTAAAAGAAATGAAAAGTATACTGTTAAATGTTTTTAACAAAAGCATTCAATTGTTTCATATTTTTCAGCTGACTTCTACCACTGCCAATTTATAGAAGTTATAAATCCTGGACAAAGTTTTAGGTCACTTCATAGGAACTAAGGACTAAGTATATTATTTTGGTGACATTACAAAATGATTAAATGCATATGCATTTAATTTAAATCCGTTGCTGGTCTACACTGAAAATAATAGAGTTTATATCAAAGTTCATAAAAAGCCATTTGAAAATAGCATTAGAAGATACCAGAAACAATTGTTTGTTCTGGTTTATAACTGACAATAAGAGTTGTCTAAGAAATAATAAATTATTTGTCTAGAGAAGGGTCTCTTCTGCCCTTATTTCAATGGGACTGATAGCTGTAGCTGTGGTGAACAAACAGGTAAAAGCAAGCCTGTCACTAGAAATCGTGAGGCATCCATTCAGTACTTGTCCTCCCCATGTCACCCTGCTGCAGTCAGTCTGGAAGCTTCGAATTGATCAGACATGATAATAGTTACATGGTTCCTCGTTTGCTGTTTCCTATAGAAACTGCCATCGGCTTGCTTAGCCTAATGAATTTTCTCATAAGTTATGTTAAATTTATAACACAGCCAAGCATCATCCTCATCTGTATAGAAAAGTGGAAACTCTGAAATGAAATTCAAGTTTCTACTAATTTTCTTTAGTCAGAAGCAAGCATAATGACTTTTTTGTTTTTTCTGAAAAGAACGTATTGTGGTTCCCCAACCTGGCTGCTCTCTGAAAAAAATGAGAAATAACCCATGTTGGCATGTCCTTTTCTCTCCTTATCCCAGGGTCCTTAGCACAGTTTTGGGGAGATGAATCAAACCTCTCTCTCTTACCTTTCTTGTCCTTTCCTTTCCAGCTGTCCTTACATTCTGAGATGTCAGACAACGTTTCTTTGGGTTTTGGGAGATTATTATCAGGTGTAAAATTTCTCTTTTGCTTTAACTTCCCTTTCAGTTAAAGGAGCATAAAACCAGCTCGCCTGTTCCACAGCCGCTGTGAGCCAGAGCTCATGCTTATAAAGCGTATTAAGCTTGGTACAAGCTAATGTCAGATAAGGATAGGTCAGTGATTGTTATTTCTTTGGATTAATTGATAATAGGAATAATTGAAGGTGAATCAAAAAATAAACTCTTGAGACTTATGTAGATTTGAGAAGCTGTATCATTTTTGTCCACTGACTCTTTCTGTTGAGGTGAATTTTATCCCTGAGGAAAAAACCCTAATTCCATCAATAACACTGAAAAAAATCCTGTAATATGTGGGGGTGGGAGGTTGGGGTGGAAAGTCCTACACGCCCTTTAGGTCTTCTGTCCCTTTCTTCTCATGCCTGAATCCACTTTTCCTTTGTGTGAGGCTGCCATTAAAGTATGGAAAGCTCAACACTTATAGTCTTGCTGTGACCATTTAAGGGATGCTGGCAGTCAGAGAGAAGCCTAAATTGCCTGTCTAGTGATAAGCCAAAGCTATCGTTCACTCTATGGGTTTTGAACTAGGCAAGGGACTTACTTTAAGTCCATACTTGCAGAGATTCCTCGCAGGATGTTTATAATGCATTTAAGTCCCTTACTGTTATCCAAGTAGCTCACTGAGGCCCAAAGTTGCTTTTGTTGCTGGGTTTTGAGGAGAGCTTGAAAGTATAGGTGCATGATGCAGACACAACCAGATATTTCCCTGAAAAATATCTATCCAGCAGCTATTCAACCCCCCTTGTTTAGTTAAACTAATAATTCAAAGATAACTATCAGGCATTTTTCAGCAAACCCCTCACTGAAACAATTGCATGTTTCATAGTTTCCAAAAGCTTCCACAAAAGTCAGCAGATTTATGATTTAAAGAAAAACACCCTATCACATTCAACAGCTTGCAAAAATAAACTTCCTCCCAAATTTGACGTTCCCTGATCATGGCTTAAGCTTGTTTAAAGGGAAGTTACTGCATAAGACCTTTGTAACTGTTTAGTTAAAAGTTGCTTGTTGTCTCAGTGTTCACACTGAGTATCTACTTCTGCTTGCTCTTGGGATGCACTTGAGTTATGCTTGCTCGCAACACTAAATGGAGCTCATTGCAAATAGGTTGTGTAAAAGCTGACCTTTAGCAAAGAGGAAATAATCCTCAGCCCTTGAAGACTTATAAACTTCCACAGAAATTAATCATTACTTCCCTAGTAGCCCAGCAGGCCTTTTGGGTTTGGGCTATGTTTCTGGGACCTAGCCCTAACTTCACAGGGTCACAGTTCTTCCCACGCGCACTCTTATTTATGAGAAAAGTAACTGGGAGCAATACTGGAAAAGGGGCAGATTTTTTTCTTTAAAGATACCCAATCCAGCCTTCTAGGCAGGAGCGCCTCCATGATGCTTTTGGTTTTCACTTGATGACTGAAAGTGATGTGAGGAAAATTCAGCACTAAACTCAGTCCAGTATCTGGTTAATAGGGTCTTTACGATCTCCTGGCTCTTCTTTATTAAAAAGAGATGTGTTCTCCTCTTTGCATAAATAAATAATTTGCCTAATGCATGTATTTGTCAGTTATGACACAATGTTTCCTTGCCTTTTAGAGAGCTAAGTGTACTTTAATCAAAAGGTGGCAGCAATGTTTGATCTTGCTCATATGGACTTGCTGAAAATAAAGGTGTAAACAAATATACTTTCAGTTGCTCAGCAAATCATAGCCTGTAGAATGCTGCATACTACTTGGGAATATAAACACAGTAAATCAGAAATCTAAGAGATCTCCCAGAAAACATGACTGGATTCCACTTATTCTCTGAGGTTCCTTTAAAAATTCAATTATGTAATGAATGTGGTTGGAAATTATTTTCTGAAATGGTTTATATGTGTGTTGGAAAGTGGTGCTTGATCTGAACCACAAAGTTTTTGTCTGAAATATTCCAGCTTCAATAAATCTTTCAACAGCACAGATACTTTGTGTCTAAGGCAGAATTTGGTGAAACTAGAACTAGGGCTGGGAGCTGGGGATGCCTGCCCTAGAAAAGTTGCTAGCCCAGAGGTTAGAGTGTTTGCATAAAATGTGATAACTCATACTCAGATTCCAGGCCTGATAAAGCATTAGTGTCCTAACTATCAGTGTGTTAACTGGTCAGCATTCATGTCTCTCTTGCTTTCAGCAGTGTAAACAGACATGAATGTACATGGCCCAGAATTAAAAAATCAACTGAAAATTAAAAGACAATATGTAGCAATAGGGAAGTTTAATGTAATGAAACAGTTTTCCACGAGGAAAAACAAAAATACTAATCTTATAAGACACAAATCCTAATTTAGCTAACACAGAATTTCATAAACTACTGTTTAAGAAAGGGATTATGTATGTGTTTGTGTACAGTTGCAGAGAGGGAATGAGATATACCAGCAGGCCCATTTCAATCATTTTTAAAAAGCATCCTAAACTCTTGTCTTCATCCTGCTGCCATAGGGGGGCAGTTTTTAAGCTTAAGGTGAGCTGGAACAACAAAACTGCTCCTTTTGTAAGTCTATTGTTTGAAGAGATGTAAACTCATGCTTTATAGAAGGACTGAATTAGTCATCTGAATGGCAGCCAAGTCTTAACATCTAACTGCTGTTCTTTTTCATGCAGTTGCATTCCTAGTTGTACATGCATTTCTTAAAATACCAAAGCCCAGGTAAAGGGAGGATTTGACAGAGGTGATGTGAGAGACAGAAATAACCAGCGTAAGAATCCTAAAATGTTTAGAATGTTCTCTTTCAGTATAAACATTCTTCAGCTTCTCCCTTCTGTCTGTTTATTCTTCTTCTGAAAAAACTGAAAAATTTTAAAAAAGAATGCATCATATTTTCAGGAGGGAAATCTGTGAAAACCTTGAAAGCGCAATTACAAGTGCAGTAAGGCACATTATATTCTCTCTCTGTACCTTTGAAATGATTGACAGAATTAAGAACTTGTTATTTATGTATTTTGCAATTTTAGAACTTAATAAAGTAACTCAGTGTCAATAAAAACATACAAATCATCTCTGAAAAAATATGGCGCAGTGAGATCCAGTGAACTCCTAGCATCAAAATGGAATGCTAGCAGATGGATGAAAGCAGGGTCTGATCACCCTGGCTTTTATTTCATGTGTCTTTTACTTGACCAGTTTAAATTTCTTCTGCCAGTTACCTCTCTGTGAAGTCCAAGGTCTAAACTGACAATTCTGAGAATTCTCAAGGACAGGTGAAGGTATGGGTTCAATAATAACCTTGTTTCCTTAGGACTCTTTCAACTTTCCTCAGTTGCTTCTTGATTTTAATTGAATGAATGCCTACTTCAGTAGCAGTTGAAACATACTTTATTTTGGACTTTTTGTACTTTTGAAAGGGGTGGAGGTAGGGAAAAGACATTCTTAAATGGAGCAGGTGGTTTACATTGTAATTTACCAGCCATAACTGATGGTAACTGATGGGGGTAGGTGAAAAAACACACTACAACCATGCATTAGGATGTGGTATTATTAATCCTACTGCAGAACTTACTTGCTAGGGACTGCAACTGTTCATTTTTACTTTGCTTTTTGTTGAATGTCGCAGAACCTTCCTGTTGAGATGAGGAAAAGGGTCAGACAGAGAGAAATGACCATCAAGAGAGAATCACTGAGGCACCACATCTGAGGCTTGAAGACCTGTGCTCAATTTTCACTCCTGACAAGCTTTCTTCACTCAGTGTGAGCAATTTGCTTTTCCTTGGATTGCATCTGCACTTAGAAAATTGCTTACTTTTGAACATAGGTGTCGAAAAACTACACTAATCTTTGTGGGGTGCTCAGATATGCCACTTTAAGCACCTGGATAAATAGCTGACTGCCAGGGACAGGCAACTTATTAATTGCTTTCTTTCAGCTCAGGTGTTTGGACTGCTTTGTGACTTGTATGTGGGAAGACACTAAAATGCATGTTTTAACTATTAAGATGTGACTGTAAAATATAGGTTTGCCAGTGACAGAACCATGTTAGAACTGAATGACAAAAAGAAGCCTCACTTTTCTGCTCTATTACTTTTCTTCACACAGCAGAATGAATGTTGATTACATGAACAATATTGTGCAGAAGGAAATAGACAGAAAACTGAGGAATTCCTTCAAGAATACCTTTCTGGGATGTTATCTCTCTTGCAAATGAAATTCATAGTGGGATATAGTAAAACATGAATTTCTGCATAAAATACCTGAGCCAGCTTTTAATTGCCTGTTTAGAAAGACTTGTGTTGAACTAGAACTGATCCTAGTATCATTTTCCTTTTAAGTAAATCTCTTGTGCACGTTTTCTTGGCTGTATTTTTGTATTTTTGTCATATGCTTCTTCTGATTTGTTCAGTTTAATACTTTGTGGGTGTTCTTGTTCCCTAGTTAAAAAAAAATCCTTGGACTTCAGAGCAGTACATAATGATGCTCCTGACAAATCATTGCGCTTTGTAAAAGTAAATTGTAACAAAACTGAAGGAAAACACCTGGAGTGCCAGTTCTGGAGGTGAATTGCCACAGAACTATTGCAACAACATAGGGAAACAAACTCCAGTTTTGTGCTAAACATTAACAGTAGTGACACAGTTACTGTTACTACGAAATGCTGACAATGTGAATCCAAAAGTAAGCGATATTTATGTTCTACTATTTAGGTTTTTCAATACTTGTTTGTTCTTTCATTCTCCTAACTATAATCTGCAGATTTATGGCAGAGTAAATTTATTGATATTTTTATTTGAAAGCTGGACCAACTCCTTTCGACATTGATCCTCAAAAGAACTTCTTGGTCTTCAGGGACGCCTGTTACTGTTAAAAGACAGGGCTCATGCATCACACAGAATTGCTGGAATAAAACATTTTTATTGTGCTGCTTGATGGAATTTAGCACTTGGGAACCATGCAGATTCCCCCAGACATGTGGTAGCTGAAGATTTGCAGCCTCTTAGAGGTTTTTTTGTGCTTGTGTCTTTTCTTGTTATGCATTTCAGCAAAGTCTTCATCTTTTATATTAAACATAAATGATTTTTAGATCTAGGTCTACAGTTCCTCCAAAGACAAAAAGTCTTTACAAAGTTGACTGGAGTTGGCTAATGTCAATGAATATGTCTCAGATGCTATGGATCCAGTCCAAAGCCCATTAAAGCCAGCTACAATCTTTCCACTGGCTGCTGTGTATTTTGCCTCACATCCTTGGGACAAAATGCTGTCACTGTGAGACACATGAATATATTTTGCCCCACAATTAAAATTAATCAAATTCCTAAGACTACTCATGAGAGACCAAGTTGGATGGGGCTTTGAGCAACTTGGTCTACTGGAAAGTGTTCCTGCTTATGGCAGGGGGGCTGGAACTAGATGATTATAAAGTCCCTTCCAACCCAAACCATTCTATGATTCCATTAATTTTGTCATTATTGCTACATAGTCGATGTTTTACATTTATCCTTTAGTGTGTGTTTTATTTTATGAACAGGAAGTAATAGTTTTATTGGGGGAGTATCCTGCCTACTTGTGTTTGTGTAGTGTGCATTTTTATAATATTTATGCACTAATAGAATTTGTGATATTTAGTTAAAGATTTAAAGGTATGTCTCTTTAAATTTTAAGCAGCTCTAGTGCAGAAGGAAATCCTGTGATACTGCAAAAATGTATGCAATTTATACATTATACAATGCATACATTGTATATATATTATATATACATATAAAATGTATACAAAATTTATACATTTTATACTAGAATTACAAACGTAGCATTGAAGTAAGTGGTCTGAGCTTCAAAAATACTCTGTTTTTGGCTACCGGATAATTTTAATTTTTATATCTGAATGCACCTTTTAAAAATGTGTTGGTTTTTTTTTTTTTTCATTGAGCAGAATATCTTGGCAAGAAATAGTTTTGGATTTGACAGGCTGTGGATTTTATGTTCCACTTATGTGCAGGTTTTCTAGGTGCCAGACCCTACTCTTACAGAAACGAAAGTTGATTCTCTTTGGTGCTAGCAACTACTCAGATCTAAACACTTTTTTAAGAATTTTTATTGCCCAATTGTGATGTTTAGAAGCAAACAGCTTAATGCAACAAACTATGAAAAAATTCAGTGGGGAATGCTACACGCACTCTAATGCTATCCCAAGTGAAATGTGCCTTATGTTTTCAGACTACTTCAGAATGGCCTCCTACACCTGATTATCTTGTTTGTCAAGTGCTCCAAGTCATCTCCATCAAGCTGACCTCTGTGGCTCTACAGCTGGGGTGACTCCAGCATGCAATAACATTCCCTAGCTTGCTTGGATCTTGATGTTTCACACCAGACTAATATGATTTGCACTCCAGTGAAGGTGGTATGTGAACAACTCTTCACTCACTCTCACATTTGCTAGCATGCACACTGCTCTGACGCTCTCCGACCGCTGTATAGATCTGCCTGCCAGGGAATGCCATCCAATCAGTGTGAGCACAGCATCTAGCATCCAATAATAATATTCTATGGTATCCATTTCTGCTTATAAAAATATTGCCGCAAAACCCAAAAGTACCTTCTGTTCTCAGAAACGTTTTTCCTGCAAACTCAAGCTTTTTTAATCTTCCTAGGATTTTTATCAGTTTGTTTTTCAGGCGTGTATGTGATTTATGGTTTCATTAATTTTCCCAGAACTTTTGCTAATAGCATGATTTGCCTGTGTTTTTCCAACAGGAAATGAAATCAAGATTGGTGTATGATGCCAATTTCCAAAATTTTATTAACAGCAGAGAAATGTTTCTTGGAGAAAAGTTGAGTTTTACCACCTGTATTCTCAGTCCTGAAGATAGTTTTCTTTGAGGACTTGGGCAAATCTTTTCACCGCACTTCACCTCTGCGTAAAATTGACATCATAATGCTTCTTCTGGCCTACAAAAAAAACATTCAAAAGCACAAATAGAAAACCTGATGATAGGAATTAAAACTGTTTTATCTTAGCCAAATCTTACAGCCTTGTTGCGGGTTTCGCAAAGTAGCTTTTGATGTTCTGTTCATGATTCTCAAGAATTTTAAAAACCTAAAATTAAAAAATTAAAGAAGAATAAAGCCAAGCTGAATTTGTCAGAATCCTTCATTCATTTTTTACTTTGACAACATCTAAATTGTCAATCAGAGTTTGCCTACATGCATGCTGAGAAAAAACTGTTAAATTATTATTGCTGGAGTCCCTAGAGGGTAAACCATTTTTTATTGTAGTGTGTGAGAGTGCCCTCTCTGACTTCCACTGGATTGGATGGGTTGGATTGAGTTGCATGAGAAGAAAAGAGACAACCAAACCCCTAATTCAAATGCCACATTACTCAATGAATATTTGCTTCCAAATGTTTTTAGTGTTTTCAGGGTTACCCTTGTTACAGAACAGCAGTTGCTTCTTCCAGCTGGATAGTACAATATGTCTCCTCATACCAAGATAGTGCTAGCAAAAATCATATTTCTTTACCAAAACTTGCTGTTTCTACTGTGCTACTGTGTTTTTGTTTGTTTGTTTGTTTGTTTGTTTAATCTTAGCTTGCAGTTATTCTGTCCAGAATTAATACCAGTCTCCTGATGCATGTAAAAGATCAAAGTTATGCCCTGTCTCCTGAATTTTTTGCCTTGAGTCATTCATAAATTCAGGGAAAATGCAAGGATGGTTATCATCCAAAACAGCATATTTTGAGGCTTCGAAAGTGGTAAGGGATGGGCAGGGCCTCAGTCAGTGATGGGATAGGTTTGTACCAAACTCCTCAACAGCAGTACCCTGGCTTTATTAAGATAAACTAAAGTAGCTATTAATTAGAACTATCTGTATCCTTGACAAAATAAAAGAAAGAAAAAATATTGTATGAAGTGTATAAAATGAGAAGATTTGGTACAAAATATATATATTACGATGCTAACAAACCTGAGCAAATGCACTGGAACTTGAAATATAATCCAAAACATCTTTAACTGAGGTTCTGAAATTAAAGACTATAAAACATATCCTGTGGTCTGACATACAAGCTGATAGCTGTTCAAGGTTTTAGAACTAAGCCATCTAAGTACTGAGTTTAGAGCAGATGGTGAGGGTGTTACAACTCTCAGTCTTCTAGAACTAGTACTTAAGAAAATTACAGTAGATTAATATTAATCTTAAAAAAAATAACAAAGTGACAATTTTGCTTCTTGACACTGCTAGCAACAAGAAAAATATGAATGCAAGGTCTGGTCTTTCCTTCCACCATTGATTAGAGAGCTTTTCTTGTCTCTACTGGATTGACTCACAAAGTGTCTTTTTATAATAGGTCATTTTGATTGCTTTTCCTGCTCATAAAACTTTCTTCTGTAAAATGTGTATTTACATTGCTGGTTTATTATACCTCTGTTGCAGTTCCCAGTGGGCCTGTAAATTTCAGAGAGTGAAAAGAGGGGACTTTGTTTTAGCACTATAGTCTTTGTGTCATTTGACACAGAATTAAGAAGACTGATTTGGGTGTGAAAGTTGCATATGGCAGGCCTGAGATAACATGCTGCTATTATATCTACAGGGAGGAAGAAGTCAGAAAATCCTTGGAGCTGTATATAGACAAAACCAGGATTTTGATGGCAGTGTATGGAAATCCACATTTGCACTCCACAAGAAACTGCTTTCTCCTGTAAGTTTTGGAAAAAAGCCATGCAGGTAGTAATATTTTTTTTCCATACCAGTGGATCCCAAAACACCTTATAAAAGCATACATATGTAGCAAAACAAATATGCCTCTCTTTGGGCTGCAGCTTAAGACATACTGATAGTCAGTGCAGAGCAAACTTAGAGATACAAGAATTTTTTTATCTCCCCACTCTTTTTTATCCTTATTAAAGCAACCTACACTATCAATGTACTGCAAACATATCCAGTAATGTTAAGATTTGACAATTAATTATGTTAATACAACCTATGTTAAGCAGGTAATATCAGCTTAACCAGTCTGGGTTGTACTATTAATGTAAATGGTGGAGTGAAAAGCAGTGTGACAAATAAATTAATCAAGATCTTTTTCTACAGAGCTTGGGTTTTTTTAGTGAGTTTCACTGTTATAAAATTGAATAGTACATTTGTGAATTATGAATTATGGAATTAAAAGTTGTGGATCCTCACAGCTAGTACTTTAAGGGCTACATTTTCTATGAAGTTAGAAATAATCTCCTTGAAAAAAAACACATTTTAGTCTGACTAATGTTTCATAGGAAGCAGAGACTGTGTCATAGGTTTTTATGTGGAACAGAACCTATTAAGCACCTCATGATGTAGAGGCAATTCCAAATTACGTGAGCAGAATTTTTTTTACTTATTGGCAATGCTATTTTTCAGTGCTACAACTAGTAGCCACCAGCATGCTTTAGAGCCAAAACAATGTTCAGGTAGTCTCACCCTGGTAATTCTCTAACCTGGTTTTGAATGCAGTCATTTAGAATTCCATGTCTAGTGAAAAAAAACCAGTAACAGTTTGCCTGTTCCTTCCTTATAGTTTAACAGTATTGTCTTTCTGGAAAATGTACTCTTGTAACTCAATGCTATATTAAAGGATAATGGCCAACATAATCATCTTAATCGGAATCACATCTCCTTTTAAGAATTCACTAAAAAACAGTAAATGTTAATTCATTTTGGTCTCCATGACGCACACAAGATAGGGCAGAGATGACCAGCTGCAGTTAACCTATTGCTCAGCCAATATATTGCTCCATAATCCAAGCAGATGTTTCTCTTTTAGGCTAATGGAACTCTTGCAGACCATATCCCTTCCCAAGAGAAAACCCCAGCACAGTTAGAAGCTGGAAAGACTCATCTCAATAACAGAAGCAAGGTGCCAGCAGCATCATCAGCAGTTTATTAATAAAAATCCATGAACAGAATAGCAATTGCATTTTGGTTTGCCATGTTAAAAAAAAAAATAAAATCCATCAAACCAGCAGCACACCCTGCAGATTTTCTTCCTTGCACGGCCCTCTTAAAAGTAGCATTTTTTTTTTCTATAGCAATTGACTTCTGCATGAGGAAAGAGGAGATTAATCTCTTGCTGTTATCTGTACTGTGGCTATGTGTCAGTCATAAAAGGGGAAAGATCTCAATTTATGTAAATAATCATTGTTAAAATTCACATATCACAGATGATAATTGATATGTTGTAGCTATATCCTACTGTAAAAGAAAGAGGACTTTATTATACGTGAAGAGCAAAGACTGGCCTTGATTTGAATCTTATTCTAGAAGTAGCTCTACTAATATCAACCAATTTATGTTTGTTTCTGTCATTGTAAGGAAAGATTAATGCTCATTATATTTGCTCTAGAGGATGAATGACAATGAACAGAACTAGGCTTCTATATTAGACTTTGAATAAGAATTGTTTTCAGTTCCTGGAAACATTCTCTTGGGACTTGTACATCCATTTTTGTCCAGTCAATGGTACTGAGGGTTACTTGTGAAATAGTAATTAATGCCAGGGTATTATATCTTATGGAAATGCAACTTGAACCCTGGAGAGCCAAGTTTCATGGAAAGGACATGAAAGACAGGGAGAATTGAGGAGCAGTTTGTATTGCTTCATTGTTGTTTTCCAGAAGCAGTGGCAAAGGACTGAATCCCTTCTCTCGTTATAGCTGTTGGAGAAAGATTTTTAAAATTCTGCAAAGTCTTCGGAACAAAAATACCTCTATCTCTCTTTCTTTTTTTTTTACAGTATCTAACATAGTTGGATCCAAACTCTATCTGGCTCCTACAGTGAACGCATTTCTCCCTAGGGAGATATGATGAGGGTGCAGATGCTAAGAATTTCCTGTAGTGGCAAGAAGACAATAGTGAGGACCATTAAGATGTTAGTATCAGAATTCTGCTTTTTGAAGCATTTAGGGAAGGTAGAACACCCAAGAAAATCTCCCCATGAAATGTGAACTGCTGCTCCTTTCAGCAACCTGGGGTGGAAATATTGGGCAACTTGCTACTTGTTTTCTCTTGCCATTCATGTTGGGTTACGAGGCAGGGAGTGCTTATTAGTACTTAGATGTGTGGGTTCAGATAAGCAATGAGCACTACACTGTGACTACCAACATCATTTATAAGCTATTTTGCCCTAGTGAAACCTCTGTTTTGATGTCCAGGGAAAGAGCAGGGAAATAAGTAGTTTCCATTATAGTCCAATTGAAAGGGAATAGCAAACAACACTGTATCCGACTTTTTACTGGCTGTGCAGAAGTGTTGGCTTTTAATAATGTCTTCTTAAGATTATTTATATAGTCTATTTGCCATTATCAGTATCAGTTCATGCCCTTTGTGTGTTTTAGATAACATTGTTGTGTTTCCTTTGACTTAACATTTAGTGTGCTGTGAACTCGCCAATATTCAGAGCGGTTCTTGGGCTGCCTCTGTCTGATCCCTTCCGTAAGCTGTTTATTAAGCAAGAATTCATTATTACAGATTGTAAATTGAGCTTTCACACTGGAGGTCTCTATAGCTACACTCGCAGGTTCTCTTTGCCTGTGCTGCTTCTGGTTAAATTTATATCTGGTATTTAAATGCTGAGAAATCTTTCTAGAGTGCAAGGGAAGAACTCAGGCAAAGCTCAACATCTTTCCAACTGATTCTGGGAGACTGTGCAATGGCCAAATCTGTAATTCCTTAAAGCCTGATCTTGTTCAGTTCTGGGGTTTAGATTTGGCTTTCTCCAGAAAATTGGCCACCCACATGAGTTGTAATCAGATCCAAATGTCGTATTTATTCTGCCTACTGTATGGCTCTCCAGCCAGTTTTTATGCAGGATCCATGAAGACCCATTGAATACATTATTCAGAGCAGCCCCCATCAGAAATACTGTTGAAGACCTAGGATGGATCATGGGACGCAATCATCTGAATCAAAAAAATGCGTACACAAAAACGCTCAAGATACTATTTAATCACAATCAAACACTTGGGAAAACTGAATAGGCATATTAACTGAATTGTTAATGACATACTGATGCTGATTACTAATGATTAAAAATGTAAGGATAAGAAAGAAAATATGTTTCCAAGCTCTTACACAGTCTAAGTACTTGCTGTACCTGCAGAAAGAGGTTCCTGATTAGACAGGATGTAAACTATCACACTCATCCCTGCCTGTCTAAAGGTAAATATAAAAATATGCAACAAAGGCAGAAAACAGCTTTTCTCAAGGTACAGGCACCTATGAACCATCATCACAGCCTTTCTCCTCATTTCTGACTCCCCAAACATTTGGGAGTTCAGCCCCTGGTATAGGAATAGTACAGTCTTCTAAGATTTGTGAGGTTTAAGAAGGGTATTGCGGGTCTTTTCTCTCCTTCTGAATCTCATACTGCACATGAATCTGATGGCCAAATCATAACTGTGAGACTGCAGGATTTTGATGTGTACTGACAGCAAGGCACATGGATTTTGTTTGGGATCGTTTGGGTTTTGGGATTTTTTTGGTTTTTTTTTTGTTTGGTTGGTTTTTTGTTTGTTTTCTTTTTTAATTTCTAGCACTTTAAAAAATATTCTGCAGTGTAGACTTGAATGTGTACGACAACACAGCCTGCTTCTACCAGAATAAAAACAATCTTTGATACAGAAATTCTTCCTGAGAAAGGCTTCCAAAAATGAAACAAAAGGGGAATAAATTATTCTTTCCAGAATCTGTGCTGAGAAAAACTCAGGGCAAGTTTCCCCAGAGAGGGTACCCAAGAAGCTACTTCTCTCTTTTTAGGACCATAGAAGTGAACTAGGGTGCTCTGGTGTGGTAAAAACAGAGAACAGAAGGACAAAGACTGTTTGAGGCAGCCCTGGGCATTGCCTCTTGATAGTCACCTGGACCCAAAAAGAAGCCACCTGGACTCAAAAAAAAGCCAGAGGCACAACGTGTTGTGCTGAATGTGCTGTAGTCATGCAACAAACCTGTCTATTGCCTCTTGGTGTGCTGGAAAAAGCAACTGTGTGCAACGCACTTTTGAGCTGGCAATACCCACCATTCAGGTGACACAATAATTGGGGCGTATGGCATTGCTCTAGGACTGAACTATGGGAGCAAAAGGGTAGTGGATGGCAACACAGTTTTTAAGAAACACAAACAGTGAGTGCCATGTAGCAGTTCAAATCTGGAGAGAGAGCAGTGTTGCTAGAAGTTGCAGGTGGGCATTTACACTAGCAAATGAGCAATTCCACTAACACCTGTCATCAAAACATGAAAGAATTGCAGCAGAGAAGGAAGACAGTATCAAGGGCCGTGGAATGAATAATTGATCAGGCTAACAAGAGTTCCTGGGAAACAGATGACAGCTGAATTGAGCTTTTCAGTTTTGCTTAATATTGTACAAGCATACTGTTTATCCATAGATGCATTTTCACAAATCACTGCTGTGATGTTTCCTCCTAATAAAAATTGTAGGTATACATGCAGAGCCTCTGAGTTTTGTTTGTACAGTCAAGGAAAGTTGTTTAGTATTTCCTGAAGGCTGAGCGGGGTTTTGAAACAACAGTGCTCATGACTTTGAAAGGAAACATAGATATGCCAAGTACCCTTGGCAGAAGGATTACTTTTCATGAGTTTGTTCCCACTGACACATTTCCACAGCTAACTTTCAACCTTTTGCTGGTCGCACTGGTCTTCTTTCACTGAAAAGAAATGCCTTATCACCATCCTGAAGGCTCTTCACAGTTATTTCTTTGCCTGCATCTCTTGTCCCTGCTCCTACCTCCCGTCCTCCATTGCTTAGGCTCCTCTACTCATTCAGCTCATTGCTTATTGTCTACTTTTCCCATGCTGTTTTGCAGTTTCGTGTTTTCTCCCACTTCTTGCACAACAAACCAATTTCCCTCTTCAAAGTTTGCATCAGAAGTCTGCTTTATTCTCCATTGCTGATATCTTGATCACTGTGGATCTTCTGTAAGTGAAATGATGATTCTGTTTGTCCAGAATAGATTTCAAACACTTGGCAGAGCAAACAACTCTGTGGGTTTATGTACTGTAAAATACCAACTGCATTTTCAGTTCTTTAGTATTAATAAACAACATGTAGCACAAAGGACTAGGGTAAAAAATGGCATTTTGCTGCATGCTCTTGATTTCATTGAACTGGTCTGAATGTGAATATTCTGAAAGAAAACAAGAGTTAAGCTGAGATATATTCTAGGACTTTGTGATAATGGAAACCTGGAAGGGTATTCATATGTGGATTTCGGGACAGAGCTTATATTTACTCACTTATTAACCAGACCCGTTTCCATCATCCATTCAGCAGATAAAGCTGCTATCTAAATTGATAGCTTCTAAGCTTAAGATATTTCCTATCATAGTTCTGGAACAAAAACAATTTCATTTGTTTCAAGTTGGAGTCGTTCCCAGTTCTTAGTGGTTAAACAAATATACATACAAACATGTCTATATATATGCACATGTACACAATGATGCACATGTACACAAAGATACACATGTACACAAATATACACACTAAGAGTGACTAAGAGGCATTCACACTGTAGAGTAAGGGTAGGTATATAATGTGAGAAATGGAAATGGAATGATTAAAATATATTTATTAATGAATTTTAACATCAACAAAAAGTACTAGCCTCTCTAGAGGATGATCTTTGTTCACTGGGCAGTTAAAAAACTAATATTTAACTATCTCAGAAAAGGGATGTCTGAATTCTGAGACATTTGGAAGGTTTATTCTTTAATGCATAGCTATGCTACTTTACATTTTTATTTTCACTGTACTTAAATTCAGTGCTAGACTTTGGATTTTAAAAGTGTCAGTCAGAAACAGTTTCAGCAACTACTGTAGCTGGTTTGCTCTTAACAGAGCTTTCGCTTGTCTGAGCTAGATGTTGCTTTCTTGTCTTTCCCCTAGAAATTGCCCAGAAAATTTCTGAAGATTCCCTAGCATCATACGCAGTTACTATCCCAGTTTTCCTTCTACTTTGCCTTTATATCTTAATTCTGGAGGAAGATGCCCAGCTCTGCATCCAGTGTAATCCAGCAGGGAAATCTAGATTTTCTCATGTCAGAGTACCTACTTAAAAACCTTCCATTTCTGCATGCCACATTCTTTTCTCCAGAGGTTATAAGCATTGACCTTGCTCTTCACTGACTCCTGCCACCATTCTCTGGCTTCACAAAGTAAATACACTTTTTCAGACTGCAATTAGTAGCATATAACTGACCTCTGCCATGCCAAAATCACTAACAGCTCCACCTCTACCTGTCCCCTTTTCTGCTGCTCTTCAGTATTATCCCTATGCACTCTGATACACCCCACAGTTTTTTTCTCTTAGAACAGTGACTGTCAGAGTCACTTATACCAATCCTCAGTTATCAAAACCTCATGTTAGATATACGTTGCTTTTTAGCCTATCTAATGCACTTGAAAAGCCGTTTCAGGGTTTCTTCTTTCCAACAGTTGATGAATAATTTAGAGCCTACATTTATTTGTAGCTGGTATATACACTCACATTTCAATTTGTCCTATACTTTAATAGCTCATAGTCGCAAAATATTTACAGACATATCCCTTAAAATAACTTTTTGGTAGCCTAAACAATTCAAGATTTTGCTGTTTTCTTTTAAGATAGACTTTCTATTTCCTTCCTTATTCTGAAGGACTTTATGTGTACCTGTTACAGTTTGAATTAATATTTACTGAACATGAATGACTATACATGGGAATTACCACTATGCCTTAGTTTATTTATCTAGCAAATTCCAACTTCCCTTCATCCATCTTCAACTCATTTCATTTTCTCCCACATCTACCATTCCTAGTCTTCTCCGTCTCAATCAGAGTCTCTTTGCTGAGCCATTCCCTGCCTGATTAGTTTCTAAATTGACATGCTAATATCCAGGTGTTGTTTTCCTCTTTAGTCTCAATCACTGCCTTCATCCCTTTGACACAGTTTTCATTCTTTTCTACTTTGTCAGGTTTAACCAAGTCAGATTCTGGGGTGCAAAAAAGGTGGTTGTCAAAGATCCAAAGCTTTCAGGTGAGGTGAATAAAGCTTAATCCATCAGCAGTAGTGCATTCGTGTACCCTCACCTGCAAAATATCTAGTGGGGAGTGATTATTTAAGAAACTGATTTGGTAAAATGAAAGAAATCTCTTTTAAGCTTCTGTTAACTGGGAATTTTCAAATGGCTATAACCTGGCCAAATTGGGTGAATTTTCAGAGGGTAAATAAAAGATTAATGTAAATAGCTGCTTCTTTTTTGTGTCAGAATTGCTGCTTCTAAGCATAAGAATATTCTCTATTTCTTGGAAAAAGGTAAGTAGGCTGTTCTTAAAGAAAAATAAGTCTCATTTTCTTTTGGTCTAGTTTTTAGAAATGATTGAACCATTTTGGCTAAAACCTTACATCTTCCCTTCCGTGTAACTAAAGCAAAAAATCAGTCTGAGGCAGAAAATGAGCCTGGAAGCTTTTAACCAGGACAGTCAGCTTAGTAATTTTGTAAGTGATGGGAAACAATGTTCAGTGAACTTTAATAATGTAGGTAGTCTCTATTTTACTTATAACAAGAATTTTAGTTTGGAATATGTGTGTGTGTTTCATTACAGTAAGTTGAAGTCCCTACTATTTTACTATGTAATGTAATGATTATTGTATATTTAAATGCAAGAAATATACTGGAACTTCCCGGAAATCATAAGAGCCTGCTAGCTTTCAAGGTATTTTAGTTTAATAAACCACTTCTATGGGATATACTGGATAGTAAAATTTGGTGCAATTCATAAAACAATCTGTTTTAAAAAATTATATCCCCTTAGAGCAAAAGGCTGGAGGGAAAACAAGAATTTCAGCTTCTGTTCTTGGGTCTGCCATGGATTTCCTGTGAATAAGGACAGTAATTTAGCCTTCTGTTTTCATTTGCCTTATCTTTAAACACTTCTCTATACATAATCCCTTTTCCTCCTCTGTTGCTTAAAAATGCTCCAAGAGCCAGGATTTTTCTTTAGATTGGCCTGTAACTTGCATGCTTATTTTTTATTCTTGACTTTTGGCAGAATTTTACATACTACCAACAGCTATTTTTTTCCTAAACCTATTCCAATTCCATATGACAAAGTGCTTGGCTTGAATTTTGGTTTAAAGCTGTCCTTTGTAAAGAAACATAATCCATTTTTGGGGAATCACAGAAGTGAAACTTTACTGATCTTGAGGTCTTTCACTAGCCTGACTAGGGTAGAGTATGTTTTGAACTTTCAGTGTTAGTGACTGGTATTAGTTTGTTCCTTGCTTCCAGACAATAGGCAAATATTTTATTAATTTTCTGCAGCCTCTGTGAACCTTCAGATTTGCTTGCGATAATAACGTTTATTAACACTACTTTGTGGCATACATTCTTGGAATACTCAGCTCATTGCTGATCCTATAAATCCATGTGTGTTACTCATTGTGAGATGCACACTCCTATTCAGTGTGTGCCAGGAACTAATGGGCTGGATGAAAGGGCTTTGTCCAACTCTTTCACCAGTCTTCAAATACCAAGTTGTTCAGTACGCTTACATAGAGATAATTCAGCCTGATGGGTTCCAATAGGCACCACAGGAATATGAGATCACAAGAAATTCCCTTCCATGGTCCTTCTGTAAGGATCTGCATCTTGATTTAGTTCAACCAGAAAGCAGCTAGTCCATGTGAATACGATTAAATGTCTTTGATAAGCTATTTTATAGTACACTGGAGTAAATTACCTCCAGTAGTCTGGAGTAGAGTTAGAAAACAGCAACAAGAGGGAAGATGTGCATGGCTTCCCATCCCCATTTTGACCTGTTAAACCTGACTAATTGGGCCTTTTGTTGTCTGTGTGCGCACTTTCCTTACTGATGAGACTTCCTTTGGGCAGTAAACACTCCCATTAGAAAAACAAAACTCATGGCTTACTGAAAACAGAGCCATGTTGACTAAGATGCCATAACATGATTTGATTTTTCAGTAGACAGGTGAATTTCCCATGGTCTTGGAGTCCTGTTTAACAAATACACCTGGTTCCAAAGCCATGTGATTCAATAAAAACTAAAAAGTATCACATTTATCTGAATGTTTCATCTGAGGCAACCTGAGTATTTAAGCTTCTCTTGAGAAGGATGAAAGCTCTTTTGCTGTCTTTTCAAGAAAAGCTCAGGAGCCTCGCATGGGCGTTTTCAAGTCTTGAAAACACAAGAAACCAAGAGGGGCTTGCTGATTCACTGTAGTGCTTCATGGCTTGTAGCCTGGAAGCTGGGATCTGATGATTTATTTCTAGCTCTATCCTGCTTCATATACTTTTTTTTAATTTGTCAAGCCTTTGCTTTTCCTCTCATTTCTTGTTGCTGACCAAAATGGAAGATGTCACTGTGGCAACATGTAAATGCATGGTTCATCCGCACTTTTGAATAATGGCTACATTTCTTTTCCTTTTTATGATAGAATCATGGAACAGTTAGGGTTGGAAAGGACCTTAAGATCATCTAGTTCCAACCCCCCTGCCGTGGGCAGGGACACTTCCCACTAAACCGTGCCACCCAAGACTCTGTCAAACCTGGCCTTGAACACCGCCAGGGATGGAGCATTTACAACTTCCTTGGGCAACCCATTCCAGTGCCTCACCACCCTTACATTAAAGAACTTCTTCCTTATATCTAACCTAAACTTCCCCTGTTCGTTTAAGTGAATGAAAGACTAAGCAAGGGCTGCTGCATATTCCTTAAGCCATAAGACTCTGCAGCTGAAAAGAGCTGTCAGTATTGGTGGACTCCAAAGGAAGTGGTTTGAAAGCAAATTTTCATGCTTCATTCTTGTTAGAAGAAAAATAGTCTTTCATGTTTTCTAAAATTCTTGAAATTACTTAGATTGCTGCTGTGTTTGTGAGTTGGATTCAATTATAGGAGGCTGTTAGGCTACTTGTCTTCGGCATATCATTTTCTTCTTGTTATTAATGACGCGAATAAGTAGTTTTAAATAGTGCTGAATTAAAAATGAGTTTTTAATTAAGCCATCCAGGTTGAATAAATAACAATAAAATACAAATAGACAATGAAAAATTAGTCAAATATGAAATGATAAATCATTCAGAGTGTAGAACACTGTACTAGTTTCAATACGATTGTACAGAAATGGCGACCTTTAAGCAGAATTTCCTGTGAAAGTACCTTGGCATTATCATCATTTTTAGGAGTTTCAGTTCAGGTATTCCTATATTTTTAATATGTATATGCATATTGTAGACATTAGGGATGATCATTGTACCTTTGAAAATGACTTTCAGCATATTTAAAATAAAAAATCTTCAAAGCATTTTCAGCTGCATTTGCACAAAAGAAAATACGAAAACACTTAAAGCTTTGTAAAATGCACCTGTTTTGAGCAGTTTGGAAAAAAGTATCCTTTCTTCTGCCTCCCAGAGCAGGATTTTGCTACAACTTCTCTAGTCAGCTGCTGCCATTTTTGTGTATTGCTGTTTTGATACCTATGCATCAGTGCCACCTCTGTTTATCATAGGACTGTGTGAAGCTGACTTGTGCAGAGGGACAGTGACTGCTGGAGGGTGGCAATGACCCAGCCATTTACTGACAGCAGCAGGTGACATCAAGCCCTACCTGCAGCTTTGAAGCAGCTCTAATTATCACTGTGCAGTAATCAGACAAGTTGCTTCCAGGGTACATAATTTCCGATTTTTTTATTAATACTATATTTTGAAGTGTACTGGTCTGGAACCTGCAGAGCAGTGGCTATGCCTGTTACATCCTGCTCTCACTTCTTTGATGCAGGTGAAAGCACCAAGCCACTGGAATGAGCAGGATGTGTATTTTAGCAAGGGAGGAATGAAATTCTTTGGATAACAGGAAGTAGAATTGGCCTTTTAAATTGTGATTTTAGCAATTACTTTCCAGACAAGGAATAAAGGAACTTGAGGCTACTGGCAGTCAAACAAGGTGCCATACCTCTTTCTTGGAATCGCAGCATTCATAAAATCATAGAATAGTTAGGGTTGGAAAGGACCCTATCATCTAATTCCAACCCCCCTGCCATGAGCAGGGACACCTC
>WYDI02019002.1:0-31391 GCA_009867235.2 Psittacus erithacus | reverse complement strand
CTTAGTTAATAGACTGTTCTTACCTCAACCTGTGGGAGTTGTATTCTTTCGATTCTCTTCCCCATCCCTCCGGGAGCTGAGGGAGGAAGGTGCGGGGGGCAGTGAGTGGGCTGCGTGGCAGGCCTTAAATCATGAAAATTTCATAGAAAACAAAGCTTTTCTGTGGGGGGCAAAAATTCAGTTCTCATTTTAAAGGGACTGGGACGTCTTTGAAATTCCTTCTATAATCTTGAGTATGATCTTGGCTCTAAAGCAGTCCTGATAGGCAAACCCTTAGCTAACCACTGAGATAAAGAAGGAAAAGCATCTGCAGAGGGCTGGATTCTTACAACTGCTATGACACTTCTGTGCCAGCAACAGGCCAGTGTGAGGGAGCTTGACTCTGGTCGGTTGTTTGCTCTGGACTTCATTTCTGGATTTCAAGTTTCTGGTGGCCTTTGATCAGACTCCTAAGCACAAAATTATTGTAAAATAAAGAGGAAGCCAAACTTGGACTTGGAAAAGGAATCTCTGGCACTGTTTGAAACATATACAAAGCATGAAGTTTGGCTAACCTTGCTGAGATGCTGTTGCACAATTGTGTATGTCAGAGATTAGTAACTAGCCCTCATGCAGATCCTGCTGTCTTGGTGGTCTTAAAAAAAGCATATATTTTTAAGTCACAGTAGTTTTTAATGCCAAAGAATAAGTGTCTGCTTATTCAGATAATGCTACTGCAATTCAGTTTCAACTGGTATGAATGCTGGCAGGCACCATCAAGTTTCTTGCAGACCCTGACTATGTCAGCTGTGGAGTCACACTATCACAATCATAATTTAATGAGTGATTCCTTGTCTTAAATATTACTGCCCTTTCTCCTTAGCAATGGAACAACTTAAAACACCCTTCTTATGTGGAGAAGTGTTGTTACTTACACTTTACACAGAAGTAGTTGAAGCGCAATAGATTCAAGTCAAAGTCTTCAATAATGGTTAGTTATCTACACGCTTCAAAGAGTAAGCATAAATAGTTTTTCCAGGGTCACACGAGAGGCTCTGGTAGACTGGAGAACTGAACCCTGGCACACTAATCCCTTACCTTCACTCTTTCCATTAATATCATCGTGTTCCAGTAGGCTGCATCTTTTTTGGTAGCTCTTCTCTCATTCTTTCATGGATAATATTCCCAAAGGTGCAGTGTTAGCTTCTGTTTAGAAATAATTAGTGCAAAAGTCTCTTGCTGAGGAATCCAAGAAAGTTAACCCTTTTAAAGCTCTTCCATCTGTTTTTACCTGATTCTTCAATATCTATTACCAAAGCTTCAGTAAGTGGAATACATATCTGACAGAATTACTTTGCTACCCTTACTGCTCATAAAAAGAGAAAAATGTTATACCTGAAAGGGAAACTATTTAATTTCTTATTGGTGCAAATCTATGATGGCATTTTCTGTTTCTCAGTGGACAAGCCATTGTGGGCACCAAAGTGCTCAACTAAGAAACATGAACATCTCCAGTGGGTGATTCAGATTTTAGATGGCTGATGTACCACATGGAGACATGGGTTTCTTTTCTCTATAGAAGTCTCAGATTCCTGGTTTTAATCATCAAAGGGTAAATGAGATGAATTTGCCACTTAAAGCTATCTTTTAAAAGGTTTTTTATGTTACTGAATATCCTGTCAAATTTGTCCCTGGTGTGTCTGAGAACAATATTATCTGTCACACGTAGATGAACAATTTGTTCTCCCTAACTATGTGCCTAAAAAGAACAGTGGAAAAGATTTAAGTGCTATTATTTGACAAAAACATTTTAAAGAAAAGCAAAATATTAAAAAAACTTAGCACAGAATAATGCAGATAAAAAGTCAGGCGTAATTATCACTACATAGACCTTGCTTAAATCAAAGCTCTCTGACAGATTTTTAAATGAATGGCAAATAAGACAGTGTGACAAACAAATCAAAAGAGTGGGAAAAGTAAGAGAGATGCAGAGATGCCCCAGAAGAGCAATATCTATGTCAGCATGGAGTAGAATCATCTAGAACAGACTTACAGGGTGAAATAATTGTGCTGAGGATCTGACAACTGCATTAGTTGCATTTTGGAGAGTCCTTTGACATTAGCTCTAGTTTGTCCCCACAGCAACCATAGTGGTCCAAGCAGATTACTCTAGAATGGCCTCTTCTAGTCCAGCCACAGCTCAGATGGGTCATTCCATCTGAGGTTGTTGCACAACTGGAACCAAAGCACGGTAGGAGGAAATGATGGGATTTACTTCAAATGTATAAATCTGTTGCAACATGAAATGCTAATGTACATGCACCATGTGACATGTAGGCCTTCAGAATGATCTTATGAAGAGGTAACGTCTGCGTTTTATCCCAGCAATCTGACACCAGCTTTATGAGCATATTACAATAGAAGAATGAGTCTGTTCTATTTCAGAGATATCCAGCAATGGCAGAGCTGTACTCTTGTTAAACCATTACCACAGAGAGCACTTACACCTGCATACTTAGAAAATCTCCTGATAGGTCTTCACTAATACTAAATCCATTACTTAATACAGGCATGGATTTTGCTCAGAGCTCACAGTTGTCTGGGGAATTTGTAAATGAAAACATCAGATGGGGATAAAAATGGGAATATTTTATTTGGAACTGTCTTATTTTGGGATCCCTTCACTAAGTCAAAACATGATATGAGAGGTGAGAAGGAGTTGCCCTTGGGATCCAATTCCTCCAGTGAGAGCACCTTTTAAAAACAAAAAAGCTCAAGCTGATATTTTGTTTTGAACCTTCAGCTTTTAATGCTCACTCTGACCCCTAATGCTGGAATACAGCTGGGATATGAGAACCACAGTACTCTTGTCAGTACTACACGAGCTGTTATGGAGAAGGGAACAGAGGTTGCTCAATCTCTGCCAGCAATCATAGCACAAGGCTTGCTCTTCTGTGTGCCAACATTTACTTCCCACAGCAGAGAATCCTTTCCCAAACTTGATGTTTTCTTGCTTTGTTCACTTCAACTATGTTTCAGGCACCAGTATATGCTGGGTTGTGCAGTCTTTGCCATGGGAAAACAGGCTACAGTTCCATGTTAATTTAAGCCTGGCTCCTAGTTCTGCTGATGAAGGACCACTCTGTTTTGTATGACACCCTTGCTAGTCTGCAGCTTCAGCACGCAGCTGAGGTGGTTGCACACATTAGGTCTTCTGACCAGAACTGATCAACTGTGAAGTTTGCCAACACAATGAATTCAACTCCCAGCTTGACTAGTCAGGTTTTCCTTGAAGGTGCTGATGCATGGAAGAGAGGAATACTTGCAAGGACTTGAGGTGGCAGCAGGAGGTTGGAGCTGAACAGGAGAGTCTCCTGTGCATGACTTAAGCATCCTTTTGTTAAATCTTCCCCGAGCTTGGTGCTATGCTTCCACTGATTTCCAAAAAGCTGTGCTGATGAGAAATTTTAGATGAATATCCACATTAGGTATTTCAGGTACCTTTAAAGGATGGTTGCATTTTACTTCAGAATGCTCTCAGTTGTGAGGATTAGGAGCATAAAATACTTTTGCCCAAGCATTAGCATAGTCTGTTGATGAAATTCATGTTTTTCATCAGAGGTACAAAGGTAGACAGGTGTCTAACGATTCACTCTTAAACAACGGTGATGAGACTTAGCCACTTACACTGCTTAGGCAGTTTTTTAGACTCCCCTTGGTGTGTCTCAATATTTTGGCCCTAACTACATTTATACAGCTGGCCCACACTGGCTGGCAGTCTATGAACTAATATCATTGACATTTATTGACTGGAAGCCTTTGAATATTTAGTTTGTGTAGAGTTTATTTGAGCAATACAAATTTCTATTTGGCAGGCAGTTTGGGTTCCCTCTGAAGGGGCTTGTCTGCATTTGATGGTTTTACCACTTTAACTACAGTGGTATAATTGAAACAGCAACACAGAAAATACTCAAGGGAACAGGCAATTACACTGGTAGCAAATTGCTTATTGGCCTAGCATATTATGGAACAGAATGAACTGTACCAAAATAACATGGTTTTCTATCAATATGTTAGTCTCAACAAGGTATTATCCATGTAGATTTTCTGGCCTCGAGTCCTCTTTCTAACTTGTTTAGAAATGTCAGTACAAAATAAAAGCTATTAAATTTAATAGAGTTCCAAAGTGAATGACATTTCTCCCTCCTTCTTCAAAATCTCCATGTCTGGCAGGTCTAAACTTTCTGTTGATACCTGCTTGGCATAGAGATCATTTTTAATTGACCCCTTTGACTTCACAAGCTGTGAGCAATGTTATGAACTCACTGTGGTGTAAATGAAGGCAGAGTGTGGCTCTTCCTTCTTATCTCAGCTGTTTTGATGGCATGGAGAAGATAAAGGACATACTGTTGCTTTTGATGCTCCATGCAAAGAAAGCAAAGAATTAGCACTGCATTACCCAAACCTTTCCCTGTGAACTACTTTGAACAGGTCTTTAAGTTGCTTTGATTATTTTTGTTTGTTTGTTTTCATCTGCTTTGACCTTAGACTAGTCAAATGTCTGGAACAGCTAGAACATTTCAAAGGCAAAATGGAGAGCAGAACAGGCATCTTGAGAAGATTTTGCCTGCCTGGATTTCTGATGTGCAGTGAATGAGCCTGTCCCTGTGCTACTGTCACCTCCTGAAGACCTGATGCATTTCCAAGAGGTTGGAGAAGGCAAGCATGCAGCAAGGGAGGGACAACAGTGGTATACACAGGTTAATAGAGAAAATCAGAGTAAAAATGCAGAGCAAGAGCCAGAGCTGACCTGTGCAGCTCTGTCCCAGGCTGCCTGAGCAGCATATTAGGCTGGGTATAAAATGAAGCCTTCAGCTCTCCTTGTTTAGTTTATGGCTGGTTCAGCTCTCTATGTTCAGCTTATGCCTGGTTCATTCAGTTTATGACAACTGGACAGCACAGTTGTCCAGGTCTCAGAAGATCCCTTTAAGGTCTTTAGTTTTTCCCTTGTTCTCCTCAGAGAGACAGATAGAGTGGAGCCATGGCTCATGGCTCTGGGAATTCCCCTAGGCATTGGCTCATAGGGTTTATACATCGCTCTGTTCCACCAGGCGATATCTAAATCTGTTAAAAAATCAGTCTTGCCTTCTCCTTGATGCCCAGATCCTTTCTTCAAAAGGGCTGTTGACTCCTAAACCACTTACTGTCTTCAGTCGTGCCCATCCATCACCCCTTGCTATGCTGAAGACTCCACATGTCTGTTTACAAAATGTTCAAACAAAAAGGAATTTGGGAGCTGGCCTGAAATCCTTCCTGTGTGCTCTTAGCTGGCAGACCTGCACTTCTCTCTGTAGATTGCAAAATGTTTTATAGCTCCTTCTCTCCTTTTTTCCCCACTTCCATACATTCTTTCCCCAACTCCTTGCTCTCTCCCCTGAGATAACTACAGCCACATAACAGATGAAACCTTAAATGGCAGGTTTGAGGGTTTTCTTGCCTTTATATGCTGTGTACTACACAAGCGCACCAAGCAATAAATTCTCCTTAAAACTTGCCCTGCCCATAGCATGGGATGCTTTTCATTCCACCGGTTGTATTTTACCTGCAGAGACTGTAACTGAGGTTTCATGTGAAAAGCAAAAAATGTGTGAGGTTTGAAGTTATTTGATGGGTGAGGGGGAAATGCTTCTGAATGTTTTCCACAAAGAATGTTTAAATCCTTTTGTAGTGAAGGGAAAGTCTGAAAAGCAGCAATCTCCCAAACAGAATCTAATGCTAGGTTCTGATCACACTGAGACTTTCATCAAATACAATCAAAGGAGAATTAGACTGGAACTGGATTTGACAATATGGACAAAGTTGTGCAGGTAAATAGTAAATGTGCAAATTAACAAAAAGTGATCTGTTCTCTAACAGTATCCAAAACGGGGCTAACAGTCGCCTCTTACAGAGCACCAGGAAGGTGTTTTGCTGCTGAAAGTTTGACCAGAGCTATAAAATCATATAGAGTCATCAAATAAAACTTTTATCAAGAGCTTCCTTTTTTTATTAGCTGTTGGGCATATTAACTTTCTTAGAGTATGTTATAGTGCATCACTATGTGAAAGCTTTTGCTGCTATGAAATATTAAGTTTCCCTCCTCTAGACTGCAGAATTTACACTGCCTCTTTCTTGGTGCTGAGAGACAGAAGGTCATCCTGCACACCAAAGCAGATAGCAGTTTCTCATTGCTTCTTTCATCACTCTCACCTCAGCAACCAGTTTGCTTGAGGGTAGCACCACATGGTTAATTCTGGAGCCACCAAGTCCTTTCTTCTCAAATGTTCACAGTGGCAAATCATCATCAAAGCAAGATGTGGAGCCAGTTGCTTCAGACAGCATAGTTTTATGCCTCAAATTAAATGGAGCTATGTTGGGCCCTAGACCCATCTCTGTGTGCTGCCATGTGGAGGAGTCAAAGATGAAGTCTGCTCTCACTACTCCACCAGCAAGTAAAATAATCCACATATTTCAGGGAACCCTGTTCACTTAGGGAAGCAAGAGCAGAGGGTCTGGCCCTTCGCGGGGAGCTGTTCCTCAGCTGAGATTCAGCCCTGCATGGAGCCTGAAGGATGCCTGACTCCTTTTTAGTCCTGGTAAGGAGCAAATGGAGAGCTCTCCTTTTTCTCCTGCCATCCTGACTGTCTCCCATGATCAGCTCCAGTCTGTGTCACCACTTAAATTCTCTTCCTGCTCCGTGACTCCCCCTTGCATCTGATTCCCAGCCTTTCCCCCATTGTCCTTCTCTTCTCTGTCCCCAGAATGCCTGGCTCTTCCTGATGGCCTGCTCCTGATCTCCACAGTGGCTGATGTCCTCAGCACCAAGTAAGGATGGATAACCACTATTTGAAATCCCTGTTGCCACAAAAGTACATTTCCATATTGTGAGGAAGCCTGCCAAAGTCCTGTTCCTTAGCAAATTGAGAGCTAACACCAGCTGGTAACAGCTTGCAGACACTACTTGCTGACTGAGAAATACTCCTGACAGCAGCAAGAAAGCTCAGATTATCAATCCTTGATATCATGAAAACTTTAAATCAAATTCGTTCCAGCATCTGGTTACTGATCAAAGCAAATCCTTTTAAAAAAAAAATAAATAAAAAAAAGGAAAAAAAAGAAAAGGAAAAGAAATAAAAGGAAAATGCTTAATTATTTCCTGATAGGCTTAATAACCTGGAATTAGGGAAAGCATTTATATCAAGTTAGGAGACTGACTCATGACCACCGGTGAAGCGTGCAGGAAAGATCCTTCATAAAACAAGCCATACTGATTGTCTTACAAAGGATCCCACCAAGCCGGTTACAGAGCACCAGCATTCCCTTTATAGCCCTCAGCAAGTAGAATATCCCTAAATTTATATTTCAGTTCAAAGCAGCAGAAGTGATACATCCTCAAGTTTTATTAATAACTTCCTAGCCTGCTGCTGGCTGAAGAAACAGCTTCAGGGTGACCTGACGGCAGCCTGCCAGGACTGCTGAGGAGGTCATTAAGAAGAATGACCCAGGGTCTTGAGAGTGGTGTGTGGCTGGAGCACATGTCTGGATTAGAAACCTCCTGAGATCCCTTCCAACCAGAATTGCTCTAATAATCCTGTGGGAATATAGAAGCATTCTCAAACAATTTCTATAACACTGGGGATCCAATCCTCAGATCTATTCTGCTATCATCTCATAACAGACTATATCTTCTTCCCATTAATCAGATTTTTGTCTTTGACATCCTCTCCATTTCTCCTGCTTTGCAAAGTCCTTTTCCTTCTCAACACAGTTCATATCAAGCCTTTTTTTCTCCACGTCTGTGGCTTAGGAGTGTTTTCTGTACCTTTCTGAAACTTTCTCTCCTAACATCACCACTTTCCTAACATCACCTGCCATCTTTTGGTTGTCTAGCCACACAGCCTATGGCAAATTGATTTACAGAATATTGCCTTCCTATATCAGCATTCCTGACCTCATAACATATTTTTCTTGTATTTCTTTATTAGCATCTATTCTCACATTAACAATTCTTGTTACCTGTAAGGTTGCATATAATTCTATAATTTAATTTCTTGCTGTCCTGGGTCTTTACAGCCAACTTGCTTTCTTTTCTTATGGAGGTTACTTTGGATTCTGCTGTTATGAAGCCTTCCAACAATATTATTGAGGCAAAGTCCATTTTCCATTTTGTGTTCCCACTATTTATGCATATATCATTTAATTGTTCCTTGTGGCCTATAAATACCTTTCCAAAAGAAAAAGCAGCCTCAGCCTGGGTGGGAAGGTCCATGCAACAGCTGCCGCATAGTGTAGTCCATAGCACATTCCCTGCAGTGAGTGGTGCTGGTGTTTTAAGTGTTCTTAGTAAATCTCTGCCTGAATAGTGACTGTGCTTTCCCAAGTGCTGTTTAAGTCACGAGCGTTGTATAGACCTGAGTAACAGCTGTTGGAAGCAGCTACAGAAAGAGGTAACTGAATGTTACCTGGATTTATTTCTGACAGTAGCCAGGGAACAGAAACTGTTCTGCTTCTTTATGAGGAAGGTTTTAAGTGCAGTTTTGTGTAGAAGGTTACTGGCTGCAGCAGTCAGCTTAAAAATGATCCATCTATATTTTTTACTGAACTCTGATATATATGCAGATATATATACACATACACAGGTATATATGACTATGTTGTGTATATATGGTCACTGTCACAAGTGTGTATTGTTTTACAGATGCCAAGTGTATGTCCCTCCTTTAATACTCAGGCACAACATCAGTAGTTTTCAGTATCTGTAAATTGACATCTTCTTTACCCTGTCCTGTAATTTTTGCATTTCCTGGAAGGTAGAAACTTGGAAGAATCATATTAATGCACATTCATAAGATTATCCATTCATGACAATTAAGTACTGGCTTACTGGGTAAAAGATTGTAGTGTTTTGGAAAACAAAATCTTGTGTTGCACTACATGGTTTGCGTGATGATACGTGATAGGATATAACTGGGAAGATGCTTTGGAACACAACAATGTGTGATTGCTTCTGCTGAAGTCAAAACAGCCAAAATAATTAACTTTGGAAAGTTACAACTGCTCATATATCGACTTCCATAATGAGCATGGAACCGAGTGGGAAGACAGAGACTCCAATAGGAGTATTGTATTTGTATTCTACTCACCAAAGCCTCAAACTTTCTCCCTTTCCATGGTCCCAGCCCTATGAGTATTCACATGTGAATTTTGTTTTCTTTTAGAAAAAATTCTCTTATTCCTTTCCAACTTTCAGGCTGTTTTCAAATTACTCCAATTAAAAGTGCTGTGACAGAGGTAGACTTCAGCAAGATGCTTTGCTCCCTTCATGTTTGTACTTGGACCTGAAATAATGTTGGCTGAATTTCGATATCCTCAGAAACCATCCAATAACAGTGAAAGCTGCCAATCTACAGACCCTTGTGCATTCTCACTGCCACACATGGTATGATTTTTTGGGTTGGCAATCAGGTTCACAGCTACTTACTATTGCCAGCTCTTTGTTGTTTGTTAGTACTTTGTTTCCATTGCTCCCTGCAAAGGACTGAGAGCCACAAGTAGCCTGGAATAAATGGTTGGGCAACTGTGAAGAAAATCTGAGACAGAGATTGATTCCCATATCTGGCAGGTGATAATGAGGGAGGGGAAACAGCAGAAAAAGGGAACAGTGTCACATTAATCTTTTGTCCAAATTACTCCAGGTACACTAGTATTTCTCTCCATTAATGAAATAGCGTGTAGTTTCAAAGCAATGAGAAGTGGTCCAGCAGATTGGTCTCCCCAGTGAAGAGCCCAATGTCCACAGGTCCATTCCCCCTAAGAAAAACAGGAAAAAACTTTATTGTAAACCAGGTAGATTTAAAACATTGCAATTTCTGTTCATTGAGTGTCTGGGAAGCAAGGGCATGGCTGGGGAGCAAGGGCATGGCTGGCGAGCAAGGGCATGGCTGGTCAGCAGTGGCAAGCTCCTTCTCCCAAGTTCACCAGCCATCAGTTACAGAGTTAATTAGGTATCTGCTGCAGGACCCCAAGAAGAAGGGTTATTGGCTACATGTGTGAATTTCCCCATAGAAAAGTTCCAGCTAAATGATAGCTTGCCTCTCATCTGCCTTCAGGTAACAAAGAAAAACAATGGAAAATCCTGCATACAGCAGATTCTCAGTCCTGACATTTCTTTAAGTCAAACCACTAATGACTAATGCCTAGCCAACAAATCAAAGCAGTTGTGTTGTATTAGATGAACTCAAGTTACAAATAAGTGTATAAAAAACAGGTCTTTTTCTCAGTCACTGGGGGGAGAGGGAGGAATGAAACCAAACAGTAATTTTTCCAGGTAGCTCATTTATAATGAACAATTTGATTAGCTCCACATCTGTGCTTCCTGGCTTTTTTCAGGGTAAGACAGCTGGCTTGTCTTGAAAGGGTGTTTTAATGCAGAATTCTGTATTAATATTATGTTTCTTTTAGGTGTGGTACATTAATACTTCAAACATGCACTGCTGGCAGGCAGTATGAGCAAGGCCTAGTTTTTTAATGCAAAAGATCACATTTCCAAGTATTATTTAAAAGCATGCATTGCTACAGTTTCTGTTGGGAAAAAAGAAAGGAGGGGGAAATTAAATAAACAAAAACACCTGGCAACATCCATTGTTGGTGTAGAACAAGCAGGCCATGCAAAAGCATTTAAACAGAGAGAGTTTTTTTCCAAATTTAATCAATAGTATTGCTACAAATATCAGCATTTTAAATAAAAATTTCAACAGTAAAAACATCTGACAAAAAGTCAGAAAAAGCAAGACTCTAAATGCCTAGAGACTGGAGGAAACCGAATGGGGAGTAAATAAACTGGTGCTCACTTTTCACATCATTTAAAGAGATTTGAAATGGCTGCTTTAAAAATAATATGAAGTTATAGAGCAGAAACATACATATCTTTATATTTGCCGAATTTGACCTGAGAAAACAATGGTGTACCTGGAGCAAGAGACTCTTAGTGTTGCTTCCACAAGATCAAATCCACCTCTGGGAAGATGCATGGAATAAGCCATTACTAGAGAAGTAAATCACAAATAACCTACAAAAGGAAAACAAGACAAAGATAATGACAGAAAGTTTTGCAAAATTGTAATGAGATGGAAGACTCAGAATCTGGGAAGGTCTGGGACATTTTGCTCAGTGACTTACCAGGTATGTGTCTCCTCAGGGCTTATGGCTAAACATTGCAAAGCACTGTTGTGTTTTGAGGAAGAATGAGCATATAAACCAGTTTTTGAGGGATAATGACCAAATTTAGCAAGGGAATGAGTACAGGTACTTCAGCAGCACACTTCAAAGTACAGGACAGCAGTTCAAGGGAAACATAGATCAGAAGTGAAGTCCAAAGGGGCCAGGAGCTTCAGGTGTCTACCACAATGCAGGAAGAGCACAGTGGGCATAGGAGAAAACACTGCAGGGTTCGTCTCGTGAGCGGTGCCTGTAGTGAAGTCTGAGCTCAGTGGCAAACAGCAGGGGCCAAAAATTTATTCAGACAGTCTCAAGCAGTTCAAATAGATTGCTAATAGAGCAGCATGAATAAACCACCTTTTGGCTCAGAGCCGTGAATTGCACTCTGTTGCAGGTTTGAGTTGAATAACTCCTCCAAAATAGACTGCTAGGCTTAGACAGTGCTTCCTTGTGTATAAAGTACTTAGTTGAAAGGGAATTGAAATGGTAGAGCAAAATACGCCAAAACCAGACTGAACTCACAAAGTCTTGATTGGGTATCTAACTTTCAGGGTATTTAAAACCAAACAACTGATTTCTATAGAAAGTGCTGTTTCTGACACATCCATCTGCTGTGCCTCACAAATACAACCTTGAAAGTGATGTGGACGCCAACACTTTAGTTACAGCATCACTCAAGAAAACAGGTAACTTACTGGTGACACTTAATTTAATGTGAGTTTGGAACACGGAAATGTAATCTATGTGCCTTTTGACACCTACTCATGAGTCATCAGACCATCGTATGAATTCCTGCTCTGCAGCAACAGAAATTTTGCCATTGGCTGCAGTGGGATTTTATCCTGTAAAATCAAAAATCATTAGTAGCAACTATTGATAACTGGAGCATTCCACGTCTTGGTTTCTTGCTAACAATTGTTAACCAGGAATGTTTCATGGCTTGGTTTCTTCCCCATCTTTTGGTGATGACTTTATTTCTAACTTTTAAAAGTACATTTGCGTTTTTAGGAAGAATGCACATATAAGCCGGTTTTTGAGGGGCAATGACCAAGTTTGATACGGGAATGAGGCCAGGTAAAAAAGAACATCTGGCTTTATTTTGGTTAATTTTCCCATTGTGGATCTACAACACAACTTCTGTCCTTTCAGATTGCCAAAAAATCCAAGCTATCACCTTTTTTTTGCCAGTTGTGGAGGATCCTGTTCTTTTTTCCTTCAATTACACATGATTTTATGACATGTCTGGAAGAATGGTGACACTGACCATCTGTGGAGGAAGAAACTGGGCATTTCGTCTGTGGGAGACTTGTCGCTAAGGTCACTACTGCAATGTCATTTTACTGGTAATGTGTTTTGCCAGGTCACTTCATGTGTGGATGGGTGGGAACTGAGAAATGCAGTAACTGAGAGTTTATTTTGGCTCCATTAATGATAAAGCTCATCTAAATGTCGTTGTTGGTACTCAGATGTTTCTTTGACTTGAGTTAATGACGTTTATCCTACACCAATAAGCTGTTTCTTGAGAATTTTAGTGTTCAAGCCTTGGAATGGATTTTCCAGCCCTGTTTACTTTTTGAAATGCCATTACGCAAAATCTGAATTCAAAATCTGAATGCTTTAGTACATTTATTTTCATAATAGCCTGTGAGCTGTCAAAGGATCTGTAGAGAAAATGCCTTCCATTAAGACAAAGTCTCTTTAGTTATAAATCTCATGATGATGGATCCTGTGGATTCTGAGGTGGTGTTAGTTGCCAGTGTAATCCTCTCCATTACTTTGAGTATACAAAAATAATTTGCTCGATTTTGTCTTTGTGCTAATGAGATCCATGCTGACAGATTAGCTAGATTATCTGTTTTTAGAAAACCCCAGAAAGAGCTGGTAACCTTCGCTAATACAGTGACCATAGGGTTAAAATAGCCTCATTTCAAATGTCACAGCAGTTTACAATGTACTTTTGCACTTTTATGTAAATCACGCAGAATTTCCTGGAACCCATGACTTACAGCCTTGATGTACAAGCTCTACTCTTCTTGTTCTTCTCATAAAACATGTGCAAAGCTCAAGCACGTAACTCTTGAAATCAATTTTATTTGCTATGGGCAACTGGAGGTATAAATTTTGGAGGAAGCTAGGCTGACTTAATTGCTTCTTGTGTCTCCGGAGCCAGTTGCTGATTTTCATGGGTCTTTAAGCGCAGGACAAAAGAGTTAAGAAAGGGGGAAAAATTCCACAGAATAAGTAGGACCATTAGAAGCTTTGACCTCCAGTGACAATGCTGTATAGTGTTTGTCTATCTTACTCTTCATTTTTGTTGAAGGACTTCCATTAAAGCCATGAGGTGTTAGCTTTGCTAGGAGTCTTGCAACAACTAAATAAATTAAAAAAACCCCAAGAATCCTTCATTTCCAGTGAGGCATGTTTTCAATGTATTTTTTAGTTTCTAAACCATGTCCAAACAGACAAAATGCCAGAACAATAAAACATTCCTCCTTGTTTGCAGAACAATTGGTCTTTCATAGCAAAATATTGGATGAAGTTGAAGCCTATACTCAACGTGCAGCAGGGATCTGTGGAGAAGAAAATACTCAAAATAGAAACATGCCTAAGCAGAGAAGCACTACTAGGGCAGGAAAAGCTAGTAATGAGGAGAAACCAAAACACTGGTCTTGATTCTACTTCTCCTCAAGTCTGTAGCAAGACTTGTGAACTGCCACTCCATAGAATTGAATTTCTATGTACAAAATTATTCCTCAAGGCAGAGAAACTATGCAAACCCTCTAAATGCAGTGAAAATAAAGTAAGTGGAAAGAAAACCTCCCTGTGTCGTACTGTTCTTTTCTCCATTCTTCAGCTTCATCTGGCTGACATTTAATATTGTTTGTTATTAGCAGAGCCCCTTTGCTGTAGCTCTCCCAGTTTTAAGTCATGAGAGGGCAAATTGCAGAGCATACACATTTGTCATTAGACCAAAACTGTAGAAATTCAATTAAAATATAACATTTGATCAACGTCAGCTGCAGAAATGCACTGCCATCCCACAAAATCCCTGCAAGACTTTGGCTGCAAGACACTGTCGCGGCCACAGCCAAATGTTACAGACCATAACAGCTCCAGCATGTCTCTATCTGCAGCATCAGCAGGAACCCAGGAGAGACTGATTTAAACAAATAACTCTCATAACTAGTGCCAAGCAAAGACTGTCCTGCACGCATTTAACTTGATGATTATAGTACATAGCATCTGTAAAGCTCAGGAATAAGCATGAAGAAGCTGCTATATTGAGTCAGACCACGGGTCCAGCTGGGTAAGTACCACATCTCCAATGGTGACTTTTGGCAGATTTTTGGAATAGAAGATAGATCATTATGCATACTTCAGTTTAAAACAGTCATCTTCCAGTGGTTGCCTTTATGTTTCAGTGCATTGAACACTGGGGAAACTGATTCACAGACACCCTTCACTACATTGTGTAGGTGTAGCCCCCAGGAGATTCCCAAACCCTTTGCAGTTTCGGATTTTTTTCATCAAGAATCAGACACATGGTGGGAAGGAACAATGAGGCTAAATGACTTGAAAAGTATAAAAGTTTACAGTTAAAAGCACAAATGGAACCCAGGAAATGGCTGAACCTTTCAGTCCTCCTTGAGAAGCTGTAGAAAACTATAGAGTACTGACAACAGCAAGAGTCTAGGCAAATTGTATAAGGTTCAATGAAAATTTCTCTAACATCCGTATCTGTGATTTTTTTTTTCCCTCTGTAGATTACTAAACTATTTTGGGAGAACAGAATATTCTCCTTTATATTACATCACTTTTTTGGTTGGTTGGTTGATCTGCAGATCTGAAAAAAAATACCAAGTATATCTTCATAAATGATACTGAAGACCCCCGAAAGTTCCATAATTTAAAGACTATATGATCTGAGGTTTGTTTCTAGATGCCATCTGATATCTAATCCTATGGGACAAGACTGAGCATGAAGGACTTCACAATAGCTGGTCATTTCTAGACACAACATTTTTAATGGAATATTGTCAGCATGTATTGGTTCTGTCAAAGTAAAACCCTTTCTTGAAGTTATTGAATTATGGTGATGTTTGTGTTTAGAAGAAGGTTTCTAAACACCAGTCAGCTTTTCTTTTTCTCATGCAGAAAAAAGTACAGATCTGATTTTTTAAATGATGCTTTTGATCATAAGCCAGTCGTATTAATATAATTCCACTCCACAGAGCAACTGAGAGGCTTAGTTTTCCTTCTAATCTAGAACAAGATTTTGAACCCGAAAGCTGGTGCAAACCAGAATTGTCGCTCTCTATAGCAGGATTTTCCTTGCATAGTTACTTCTTGACCTGCTGACAAATGCAAAATCAAACACCTGTAGCAGATAAATAAGGCTACATGTGTGCCACTGTTGACCCATCTGCAATATATTACATCCTAATTTATTACTATGGGTGGTTTTCAAAGGGGATTCATTAGTCAGACAGAGTCCACTGCCCAGTTAAGGAGCTGTTTTTCTTCCCACTGTTCTAATCTCTTCTTCTCAGGTTTCTGCTTCCTTCCATGCTATGGCAGGGATATTAAGTGCTGGTGAGAAAATATTTGGTCCAAAACCAGTCAGTCTGTTCTGGGCAATTAATGTGGGTGGTGAGCAGCACCTGCCCCAGATTTTGTGGGTTGGATAAACCATAAGAAATGGTTAATTATCTGCCATACCCCATCTCTGTTGAGGGGTGGATTTTCTCATGTATACAGATTTCCATGATTTCTGGCATTGTCCTAAAAGAAACAAAGGTATAACTGTCTCTTAAAGGAACAGTCTGTGGGTTAGATCATGAATTGCAGGAGACCGTATGATGGCTGTGATAATAGTTAGTACAGAATACTGCATTATAAGGATACAATCGGGAAAAGATATACCTTGTTAACGTTCAGTTCCTCATCCAGGTTTTCTCTGGGGGTTGCTTTCATCTCCTTCCTAGACAACTGCTAAAAAATCAGCTACAGTTTTCCATGATAGCAGTTTTTATGTTTGTGGTTTTATTGTCGCATGCAATTTATAAAGCTGCAAAATGAAAGTACAAAGAATTACATTTCTTCTACTAAATCTCTCCCTCTGCTCAAGCTAAAGCCATCTCACCTGGTCTGCCCTAGCTGCAGAAATAAAACAAGAGTCATATGTTTTTACCTACGCTGGAATTGCTGAAAATTTCCTTCCTGAATCATATCTGAGTTGAGACATGCATTCAGTATTCACTGTTTTAGTATAATATGTGGAGCACTTCTGCTTTTCTCTAGGGAAACCCACAAATGCTGCCCCTTTATACCACAGATTAGCAGTTTATGGAGAAATCCAACGGCTAAATCGTGAAGTTGAGAGTCCTTAGAGCCGTTTGTGACATGGTTTTTGAAATACTCTCCATTTTGTTCTGCCACCCAGGGCACTGCTACACCGAATAAAAAATTCTGTCATTTAAAATACAATCAAAAAGCTCATGCTGCTTAGCCCCAGCTTGTCACTTGAGGTTTTGATGATGAACATTCTTTGACATCTGGTAACAAGTTGCAGCTCCTGTCTGAAGAAGTCCCTCTGAGTTTAAAAGCTAATGATATCAAAAATAAAGCTGTCTGGTTTATTGTAAGACTGTTTGGTTTAGATCAGGCTCTTTGATATAAGTGAAACTGCTTCATCTGGGAAAGGAAATGACTTAAAAGTGATGAAGCAGTTCTTAAAGGGAGTCAGTGGGAGAAGCATACAACTGGGCTGTCTTGCATACTGCCTTTAATTGGGTTCACTGTTGACTCATCAGACGGTGAAAAGAGAAACAGCATTTCATAACAGCTTTTATTGTGAAGTTTGCTAAAAATGAGGAAATAAAGTGGGTGGGCAGAAAGCAGTGATGCAAACAGAGGAATTTTCACTTTATCATATCACCACTTTCTCTAACAGCAGAACTTCCCTGACTCAGACATGTTACGGAAACCAGGACAGACACGAATGAGCTGTGAGCCCCCACCCTGCTCATGACACGATGAATGTCTCCCTCCTGCCTCCATCTGGGAGGAGGTTCATTTCGAAAGAAAACTGCCCAGTGTCTGGGGGATGACTGATTCCTCCAGACACAAAACTCTTCAAGTTTCTTGCGTCAAGGAAGACACTCCCTAAGTGGTTCCCCCTTACACTCCTTCTGCAGCTAGATGTGTGCCCCCGCATAATTGCAGGACAATGTCTCCACCCAGAAGCCCTGCTGATGGATCTTCAGATAACCACAGCAATCTGCTGGCCCATGTGCAGTTCACAAGCAACCTTCAACAAGAGTGTGCTGAGAAGCCCAAGAGGGGCAATGCTGTAGGATCTTCAGGACCTCTAGCAAACCAACATCCTTCCCTGCTGCTGCTGAGCCCCAGGGCATCCTGCTGCCCCATGTGGCCTCACCCACCTGGCCCTATCCTGTGGCTCAGCTCAATGCTCTCTCCAGCACTGGTGACCAAATTGCTTGAAGAATTTTGAACCTTGGGAGAACCTGGGGATTGGATATAATATAAGGAAGGTCTTTTGTCTTGACCTTCAACATTTATGGCATATCTTGATAGTCTTTTACTATAAAGATGAAGGGAGTGTAAGGCTTCCAAATACCTTTTCTGGGATAACTTTTACTCCAGAAGATGACATTTGGAGACTGGCTTAATAGCCTGAATATAGGTACCAGGTACCATTTTAGTCTCCTCATGCTTTCTTTTCCAGCTAGCTGTTGGGCTATGGCCTTTTCCATAGGCCAGCTGGCCTATGTAGGTGCAAGCGTCTCATAGGTTCTGTCACATCTACCTCGAGCAGATGTCTGCCTTGATATCGAAAGCACCTTGGATGGCACTGTATGTATGTTTAGGCAACTAAATTCCCTCATTTTGCATTCAAAAGTATCTAAACAAACTCATGTTTGGAAATCAAAATATATCTGGAATAATTCCTCCACTTCCTTGGAGGTACTACGGACATGCAGGTGCAGTAAGTTACTGCAGATTACAGACAGTTCAGGAGAGAAAGAAGTGAACAGTGAAACTGGGTACTGCCTCGTGAAACTAATGTGCTTTCTGCTTTAATTCCAGCCATGGATTAGTTCAGCAATAGCCCCATCCTCCCAGGAATCACATCACAGTATGAACTGTAGAATTACTTGTGGTTTTGTATGATGAGAGTGCCCAAAACCCATAGCAGCCATTAAAGTCCCATTGCGCCTTAGGTGTTCAAAGATTATACAGCGACGGATAGTCTGTGCCTCAGTTTCTTTACAATATGTAATGGGACAGAGATGAACCAAGGGAGAAAGGCTTATAAACAGAAATATTTACATCACCCCATTCCCACTAAAATCACTAGGGAAATAGTTGTTTCAGCACTTTAGAGACTTGGATCTCCATGAGCTGTGGATGCATGGCAGTCCTCTGAATTTTAACTGACTGAATCAACTGCAAGACATAGATGAGTTTTGTTTTGAACCAGAGCCAGTGATGCTGATATCCATCCATCACAGCTTACAGGAGCTTCTGGACAGTAAGGATGTTGTCTCTCTAATGCCTGCCCATTCATATTATAAGTCAATGCAATGTAGGAAATTATTAAGCACTAGTAGGATGTGAATGGTCAAAAAAAAGAAAGGGTGGGAAACTTAAGTGCTAATAGACACCTTATTGTAATTATAAATAAAGAATACCTTCTTTCTCAAGACAGATGCTTTCTGTAAGTAATGGGGAGAACTCTCTGGTGATGTATTCCAGGCATCTCCTGCTCCAGGTGCACTTTCTTTCTAGATGTGTGTCATGTAGGATCCAATGTTACACATTTTACATTAAGACATAAACCAAGGGCAATGTGTGAATTGCTTAAACTCTGAACTGTCCAGAAAGGTATCCACAGCCATGGGGTTGGCGCAGACTCCTTAACTAATACCCCTTTTCCTCTGCTCAGCTGCTTTTTTGTCCCTTTCTCTCCTCAGCACCGGCAAGGGAGCACCACATGGCAGGGGACAAATGGGATATCTGTCATTAGGCATCTGAAGCTCTTCCCCATATTTTCTGGGTTTGTTAATAACAAGTCAAGCATTACGGATGACAGGTCATTTCTCTGCAAGCTCCTGGACAGCTTTCTCATCCTTGATGCACGCTGTGAGTGCTACTGAGCAGCAGCTTCCACTCACTATCAATGGCACATGTGGGTAGTTCATGTGTCTAGCCTGTGTTAGGAGGTTGTGGTTCTTCACTGCAACCATAGCTACGTGCAGGTAGAAAATTAACTGTGTTCTTTGCTCTCTATGATTTCTGTGTGCTCTGAGGAGCAATTGTACGTCACATAGGTCCTTCAGGCAAAATAGCCCACGCCAAGTATTCTCTGAATGCTGCAAAGAAACCGTAAACTTTTGAAATCCCATGCTCCTTTGGCTTGAATGCTTAGCAGCTATTCAGGGCTTTCCTGTGTCATTTTTCCATTGGGAGAAGGAGCTGATACAGTCATGCAGAGTCTTTGTTCAATCCTATTTATTTACCAGAAGTGAGTGCCAGGTCTCCTTGCTCCACACAAACACACACACACACGCACACAAAGCAAGCAGGATGTGGTTTCCTTGCTGAGAAATCCAAATGTGCCAGAAGCTTGTTGCCTGATTTTTGCTAAATTCAGTATTTTGCATTTCTGGCTTTCTCCTGGCCTTCTCTCTCACACCTCTCTGCTCCCAGAGTTGCAGCTGGTCCAACATAAATCCATTCATCCCATATAGCTTAGCTGCTCTCAGCCACTGCCATGACGATTGGTGCCTTTGGCAGGGACTTCAGTTGTCTCAGTTACCTCTGCCCCAAGGAACATTTTGTGTTCCTTCCATTTAATATCAGTACAAGCTTTTTCCAAAAGATATGCTTTTGTTGCTACAGGAGTGATTGCAGGGCAGTCTTATGGTATATGTTAGAAAGGAATCAAATTAGATCATTACAACAGTCCCTTTAGGCCCTGTAATCTATGAATACACCCCTCAGTCTGATAGTCTGATGGCAGTTTTAAAGTCTTCCAGACAACCATTGAAATCATGGAAGTAAATTTAGCTTCCAGGAGACTCAGATCAGTCTTCTCTTTCTTCTTGACTAAAAATATTCTCTTTCTGCACTATGAGCCCAGGTCAGTGTGGGCTTAATTACAAGTATTCAGCATCATCGGTGGTCATAGAAGCTGTGGTAGGATGCTTAAGGATATGACTTCTTGCATGACTTTCATAGGTGTTACTTAATTTTTGTCTCTCAGGGCTCCTGAGTCTTCACTATTCCTTGCACCTCTGTGTATAATGTTGCAGTATATGTACAGAATCACAGAAAAATATCAGATGGAGAGAGACTTTTGGAGATCATGCACCCAACTGACCAGCCCCTGCTAAAAGCATGGCCAATGCAGTCAGTTTCCCCAGGGCCTTGTTCAGCTCAGTTTTTACTATCTCCAAGGAAGGTTACAGTGTCTTACAGCTGTGTCTGAGCCATCCTCTGGTTCCCTCCCTTTCAAATAACCTTTCCCTTTTCCCAGAAACCAAACCATTGTATTATATTTCTCAAAAATTGTTTCAGTTTCTTAGCATGGCATTTACCTCATGACTCCTGGATCTATGTACTGGGCAAGGCTGTACCAGCACTCTAGGGAGAGCTCGTACCTCCCTTAGGTGAGCAACGCTAACCAATGCTCAGTATAGTCCTTTAAGCCTAGACCTCTCCCATTGCCCTTGCACACATTTGGTGAAGGGTGGTTGAGTTCTCTTCTGCCCCTACACACTGAGAGGTCTGAATTTGAAACCTATATCCCTGGAGAAATCAAAACAAACCCCAGCTGTCCTGCTCAGCCATTAACATGGTGGACTTCTTCTTGCTGATGGTCAGGTAGGAGACTGCCATGCTCATGTCCTGCCCTGACCAGCTTGTGCTGAGCCGCCCCCAGCACGGCACCAGCAGCAGCCTGGCAGAGCAATGAGGCACTTGAAAACCAGGCGCATATGTTATTAATGTGAGCTGCAGAGCCCCACCAATAACTCTGAATTTGAGCCACAACACCATAAACGCAGGGTGTACAGTAGTAAAAAGCCAGATGGAGCAAACAACCTGAGGCTTTGCTGAGAGGCAACATCCTCAAGGCAGGGGGGATGAACCACCTGGGATGGCTGTTGTGTGGGAAAGAGCCCCTTTTTGGAGGTTTAGCTGCTGGGGATGGCAGGAGGTACAGATGCAGCCCAGCAGCCTTATTCCTCTCTGGAGGAGCCAGTAAGCTGGGCTCCCACCGTGCTCCCCATGAGGGTGCTTCCACACCTGGCTGTCTTTTTGGGTCTGTGGAGCACACAGTCAGGAAGAGGAGTGCAGTCTGTGCCACTGAAACATGGAAGAGAGTAATGGATGTGATTTATTTGCCAGCCTCGGGTGGAAGGTGTGCTTAGGTGGGGACAATTCCTCCGTCCCAGGAAAAGTAATGAGATTTTTTAGTTCTTTCACCATCCTGTGTTATATTGCAAATAAATTCTGACCATTTCCTTTTTTTGCAAAGGGAGAAGTAAAGAGAAGTTTGGGACAATCAATCATCATGCTTTGTTTAAATGCTTTTGAGATGTATTGTTTTGAATTTTATGTGACTGTTATGTCTCTAATTAGCTCACATTATTAAAGTTGTAAAAGAAAAATTTGCAGCTGGCCTTAACATTTGATTTTGAATTAAAAATCGAATTTTTTTACAAAAAGAAAAAAAGAAAAAAAGGCAATTGAATCCACTTATTGGGCACCTCCCCAGGAAGTTTTAAATTGACACTTTGTCATATTTAGCGCAGAAGTGTATCACATAAAAAGTTCCCAAACAGACTGGATGTCCCTTTATTTAGCCTTAGTCTCCTTAGGACCTCCTCCATGATGCAGAAATGATTGTGCCTATTTTCCTGTAGATGATAAATCACCTATGGAGGTCTTTTGGAAAGGTGGAATGAACCATCTACCATTTGTGAGCTGGAAAATGCAACTGATAATAAATAATAGAAAATTACGTATTAGAAAACCCAAATGCTGTAAAAAAACCTGTGCTCTTATAGGGAAAAAAAATGATTTCCTGTTTCAAAATTAGAGGAAGTCAAATAAAAGGCAAGCAAAATATAAACATTTACAGCACTTTCTGCCTGTCTAAATGTATTTATTTTAAAATCAAAAGCTAGTCAAGGTGTTTTTGAGATACTGCACACAAAAAAACACCAACAGTCCAAGTTTTTGAGAAAGCAGAAAACCTCATTTACAGGATCATGTCTGGTTAATGCCCTACCTAATAAATCTCTTCTCAAATTTAGTTACATATACAATTTATTTAACAGAAAGCTGCAGATGTATACATTCAGGAGGCTTAACATTGCTTCTGGCCAGCTTGTGTGCTCAGGGGACTGCAGCTCCAGCATGCAGTGAAAAACTCATCCGTGCTTTAGTGTTGGATATCCCACTGCTATCACAGAAAATAAAGGATGAAATTCGTATTCTGGGGCAGAGCCAACGAGGATCTGAATATTCACAGCCTGGGGCAAGAACTTTGTAAGGATTCAGGTACCTGCAGCTCTTATTGGGAGAAGCTGGCCATAATTACAAAGACAAACACGCAACAAAACATGCTTTCTAGATGAAAGGTAAGTGTACTGACAGGCAGCTGCAAGTGAGTGAGCAAAGCTAAGGTCTCCTAACAGCGCTGGAGGACCACAGTGTTGGCTGCCAGCCTGTCTATTCACATCTCATGACCACCAGGCAAAGTGTGAGCTTACAGTGAGCCTCTCTGTCTCGCCACCTGAAGAGAGACCGGGTATTTCAGTCACTTGTGATCATTTCTCCGTTCATGAGGAATTTGTTTTGGAAAACTCAGCCGTGGTTCTAAAACTTGAGGTATTCTGAAAATCCTGGCCACAGGGAGGAAGAAAACCTATGCTTCTATTCACTGTTTGTTTTGAAAGGATTCAGTCCAAAACACAGAGAAATCCAAAGAGTGATTCCCATTGACTTAGCAGGCTTTGAATGAAACCCAAAATGCTTAATATTAGACTTCTTGGGACCATGTGCCAGTGAAGCTGGTGAGGAGTTCTCAGGCAACAGACTCTTTTTTCCACAGCTATCCCATGCACAAACATCTGTTTGCTTCTTCAGTCCTTCCTCTCTTCCTTTGCAGCCTGTGCAGCTGTGGATGATTCATGCAGGTGAGTGTCAGACCATCCCTTTCTGGATCCTTGCAGATCAATCTATTCTTTTCCGACTTCACTTTCTCCACTGGGAGATTCCCACACTGAGGTTTAAACAATCCTCTAGGGACCATTCCCCACAGACACAATGGGGGGTTTTGGCAGCACCCTCCTGTGATACTTGTCTCCAGACCCATCATGTCCACATAGTAAATCTGGGCAACAACTGAGATGCATTACGCTCCCTTTCCATTCTTCTGGCACTTGATTGTAAATATAGCTGCCAGCAGGTAAATTCAAAACAAATAAAAGGCAGGCGTTCACACAGCTGGTAGCTGGCCTGCATAGTTTGCTACCGCAGGAGGCCATGGAATTGAAGAAATAAAGTCCAAAATGAATTGAAATTGGAGTTGTTTGTGGGAACCTCATCCCACTTTTCACATGGGTTTGGTGGGCAATCCAAGGACTGCAGCCCTCACTCTGTAGAGGATTCAGCTGTGGTGTTGTTACAGTTCCCTAATATGAATTTTGTTCAAAATGAGTCACAGCTTCAAAGGATAGCTTTGTGCAAACTATCCCTATCAGCTGGTGGGACTTATCCACCTTACACCTTTGAACAGGGCACAACTGTGAGTGTAAACAACTAATGGCAGTACCTCTAGTAAATTAAGTTCATTACTTCTGTTTCAAAAGTGACTGGGAATCCAAACAGACCATATTCTTCTTCAGCTTGGTGATCTCCAAGTGCTGGTCCATGACTTTATCATGCTTTAAAGAAAAGTCCCTTCTGGACTTTCAGATTCCTGCTCTAGGGAAAGGGGGACTAGCTGATGCCAATGAAATAATTCCTTTGATCCCTCCTGTCATTTTGAAGATTCATGAAGGTGTTTTTTCTTCCTGTAAATTCACGTCATTCAACACAAGGATATGATCATTTGAGCAGAGTAGTTTATTATCAGCAGAGGAAAAAGCATGAGCTTCATGAAAACATTCAGCCTGAAACAGATTTCTATTCAGGGGAGACCCTCCCTTTCAGTTCCTCCATGTTGCGGTGGTATCTTCTCATTGTCTGGACAAAACAACAGGAAGGAGATATGGTTGTTTTTACATTAATTTTCCTAAGAAAACTCTTTCTTCACAGGCATCTATTTATACCCGACACTTTGAATAATTCTCATAATTTCAGAAAGCTCTTAAAGTCAACCAGAAGTGCAAAGAAACTTTCCCTGGGGATGTTTTACTACTTTCTCAGAAGTGGCTGACCTTGCATTTACTGCAAGTGATAATTTAGTATAAAGTTTCTTTTCTTAGCTTGAAACACAATGGAAACTCCTCCCATATCCACAGAAATGCATGTACCAACACTTAATAGACCAGCAGTCTTCAAAGACCTGGATTCCCTCACCCGCCACATATGGTCTGCCCTCCGTCCTTCAGTCTCCAACCTGTTCTGCTCCTTCAGACACCCACATCTGGTCTTGCTATGAGAAATGAGAATGCCACGTATAATAATGTCATAGCACCACTTATAACTACAACTTTATATATCGATTTCTGGGTGACATAATTTTTCCTCTGCCTTTCTCTTGCTATATATTTCTACTGTGTCAGATAGTTTTTGAGAAGAACCAGAACTCCCTGCAACAATCCCACCCTTTTTTTAATGCAAAACAAATTTTCTCCAGAAATTTTCCTTAACAAACAATCTCTGATTTTTCCTGTCACAGGCTCTCGTTACATACCCATTGTTTTCATCAAGAGCTGTTCCCTCCCTTGTGCTACAAACCAGTTCTAGTCAGTGTTTACTACCACTTTGAACACAGAGCTGCAAAACACAATTACTAACCACTTCCACAGGAGCAAACAAGTCTGGCTCAGAGGATGATGAACTGCTGGAAGCAAGAGCTACTTTCAGGTCCTGTCTCTGTTAGTCTCAGGCCCAAGAGGGATTTTCCTGCAGGGTAGTAAGCCTGTGAGTTGGGAAGTAGGCTGAGAGCAGCTCAGCATCCCCTTCTCATCTCTGCACCATGGTAACTATGCAAAAACAATGTGACAGATACTTTCTCTTCAGTGTCTCCATGCTCATGACATCAGGCCCAAATTCACTGCACCTACTATAAGTAGTCAGCTCCCGCTCTTTAAATTATGTCTTTCACCATCCTCCTCCTTCTGTTGCCTGGTGAGGGAGCTTGACTGGGAAACCAAGAGCTCAGGCTGATTTTGATTCTATCAATGCTTGTGCATTCCTGGCCATGTAAAGATCCTGAGATGGCTGGACTTAGATAGGTGTTTCAATTTGGTATTTACACTTAGGAGATGGATGCAGGTCTTGGGCACTATACCATTTCCCTACCTCTCAAGGTTGCTTTGAAGTTAAATATATTAGAGGATTAAAAACATTCAGCTGTTGCTTCATTAGGGGCCTTACAAGTCAATATAGATATGATCAGTATGTATCATAACAGAGGAAAGCTAATCAATATGTACATACAATATATTATTGTATTACTTGTCAACACTATCATGACCAGCCCTCCCCCTTAGTACTTATCCCTATATCAAAGTTTTAGAAGCAGTTACTTTTGGGTAGACAAAAAGAGGTAACGAAATTCGGCAGATACAGCAGTTCAGTAGAAGTTCTGTTACTCTAATGACCTGCATTTTCTGAAATTGTAATGATTTTTCAGACTTGAATATCCCACTAGAGACATTTCTATACAGGTTATCTCTTCTGAAAATGGGGTGTGTCACATTTGGAGATGTTTCCTCATGTCAATTTAAGTTAGAGGTAGTTTTCTCCTTTGAAACTGAGCTGGGGCTAGAAAGAGATTACTTATCTGCACCACAAAAGTCGAGAGATATTTGTTGTTTCAGGTCCAGGACATATACATTACTGTGAAGCAGGAAAAGACCATGACACATCCTTTTATTCACACTCCTTATTTTCTGCTTTATATAGAGGTTTCTTTACCGTGTCTAGGTCTGGGCAATCCACAGAACTCCATCAGAAGGATAAAGATGCAAACAGAGAGCTGAAAGACTCAGCCTTTGAAGAGTTTGCTAAAATGTCTTCAACCATCAGCAGCTTCACTGGGAGATGCAGTTTTGGGGTTACTGAAATTATTCACTAATTCAGCAAGAGAACATAGAGGAAAAAAATTGTGGTGCTTTCTAACCGGATTTTCTTAGTGAAATGCTGAAACTTTTAGCTCTTTTAGGGAGGGGTGCTCAACCAGCAAACCAATTTCCATGTCTGAATACTTATGTGAGGTCTCCAAGCATCTAATGAGGGAAGAACAAGACCAAATGCCTTACCAAAAGCCTATTTGAATTAAAGTATTTAATGCTTGTGGTGGTAAATGTGTGACCCCAGATTCACTCAGAACTGTGCATTTTGCACAAGTCCTTTCCCATAACAATGTGTTACATACTGACAACACCAGAAGGCAGGAAATGTAGGAAACAATAAACTCCCATTGTTGACAAAATTCCCTTTCATAAATTAAACCAGACATTTGCTGACAAGCCTGCTGCAAATAATATTCAGCAATTGCGACTCATATTATTAAGGTTAAGAATGTGTCTAGCTAAAATCAATTGCATCCACTATGATGAGGAAGCCTGTCTAGCTAACATCAATTGATTTTATTAAGATGAGGAAGCCTGTCTAGTTACCATGTCCTCAGGCGATCCACCAGGAAATGTGATCTCTCACAAAGTTTTTGAAAATGCCTATCCACTGCTGAGCATCTATTTATAAGTGAAAGCATCAGGACTTTACCTCTCTAATGAATGTTACTTGGGCAAATTACTTGTTTAAATGATGCCACTTCCAAATTCACAGCATCATCAGTGATCCTCTAAGTTTACGGGAATAAAAGAAGCGATAAAAGAGGTGTTGACAATTTTTGTCATGTAAGGGTGGCAAATCTAGCTGACATTGGACAGGAATTAAATGCAGTTTGCTTCTATCTTTTGGATTAGCAAGAAAGTCAAGATTCCTTTGCCTTGAAAAGACTGGCCAGCATTATCACCCAAGGACACACCTTCTCCACGCTAAGTGATGCACATGGTCCTATTATAGCTCTTTGGAGCCAGTGACAGGAGGAGATTTTACTCTGCCCTTTGACATTCTTTGGCCTATGGTGAGATGAATGTGCAATGTCACTGGCCAATACTACTTACTTTTCCTGCTATCTTAACCCCTATTTGGCTGGAATCAGGGCAGGGAGTTTCCCTTCACTTTTTGAAGAAAATGAAGTTATTGGCCTTTCCCCTTAGCCCTTTTCATGAAAAACTGATAGTCCTCCAGACTCTGCATCCAAGATTATTAAAACAATAGCAGTAAAAGAATCACAGAATCATAGCATCAAAAGCTTCAGGAATATCCTCCAGCCATCTCAGACTTTAGAGATCAGTGGGTATAGCTGTTGGATTTAGCTATGACAACTGCACAATTTATAATTTTTTTATTGGCAAAAAATCCTAATTTTTGTCTAGGAAAATAATCTGGAGTTAGATACACTGCAATGTTATCCTTTCTGTCTCCAGCTCTTATACCTTCTTCTTTTTACTGAGATGCAGTCTGTTGGAGGTAGTCTCTGGTTTACTTGTTCCTCCAGTTAACTTGTCTTGAATCAGTGTTATTATGTTTTTCCCCCTCAGTTCTCTTGTCTGTGGCAAAGTGGTCTGTAAGAGAAGTTTGAGAAAGAGAAATTGCGTCTTTCAGGACCTTCCCTTCAGGAAACATGCTTCTGGTCCTCCCTGTCCCTCAGGGCTGGGACCCTATTTAAATCATCAGCTGGTACTCTTGCCCTTTGGCTGATTCCTAGCTCCTGTGTGCTGTTGTCAGCCAGCTGCTTCCCCCAGTCCTTTTCAGGAACATGTGTGGCCATATTTAGCAGGGAGGGTGCTGGAATGCCAGTTCTGCTCTCAGAGACCTCAGTGGGAGCTGGTCTCAGTCCCTGATGCATATGAAAACAGAATGTTGCTTCAAGGGTGCTGGGCTGGTGTCCAAAAAAGAAACAAGGTCAGGAGTGAAAAAGTCTTGAGAGTGAGTAGTAAATATTTTTGCCCAGTGTTGATGTAGGGCTCACCAGCCTATTCTTGTCACGCCCCCACCTTTTTTTCCATTGGAGTACAATATTAGCTGTCTTCCCTGGTATTCCAAAATGAGTTAAAAATGAACATCTGCATGCCAGAGACCATTTTAGTTAGCCCTTGTGGGACCCTGGCATGATTCTTATTTGAGCTTTTGCTTTAAAATACTTATCTCTAAAAATGCTGCCTAATGTTGTCTTCTGCTGCTAATGACCTGAAAAAAATCTGTCATTTCTCCTAAGGTATAAACTCATAATACTTATAGTCCCTAATCCTACCAAACATAGGTTTCTCTAGAAGGGCTTTAGCTTTGTGTAGGGGTATATTTGCAAGTCTTTCCTGCAAATTGTCTTTACCATTTTGTTTGCTGTATATTGCCTCTTAACATCTCTCCTCATCTCCCACCAGATTTCAGTAGATACCCTCCTTTTTCTTGCATGTGGAACTGTACCACTCCGGCCATTCACAAAGTCCTTCCATCAAAAAATTCCAATTAATTTTTGACTACATTTGCCTTCCCCATCGGCCCCCCTCATGACCTCAGCTTTTTAGCTTTTCTAAGTCTCTGTCTTTTATATTGAGACTATATGTTGTCTGCCTGTGCTGAATATACTCCCCTTGGTAAATACTGGTTCCACAGCAACCATCAACTTCTTGACTGATGGTAAGTCTTTATCCATTATAATAAGAACTAAAATATGACTGCCCAGTTGTGGCAGAGTCTCTGCATTTTGACTATTTATTGCAAACAATTAACAACAAAACTTTAATTGAACAAACACCACAACCTTCTATGGCTTTATTTATTTGTTTATTTTAGAAGACTTCTGGCCTACAATGAAATAAATTTGCCTTCTGGGTATATGAAGTGAAAGCCAGAGTTAGTCCATCTGATTAGTGCCATTCAGAATCACAGCTGGCTGTGACAGAGACCTTTTCCGCCAGTGCTTTTGCTGAGCTCTTGGTCCTAAAATATGTATAAGTTGGGCTCCTAGCCCAGACCTAAGTGTATTGGAGATGCAGAGGGCAGGAAGTGACTCTACCTGTCACTTGCCAGTTAGCCAAAGAGCTGCTGCATGGACATATGAATATTTAATGGGGAAACACAACTGAAATATTTTTATGGCAACAAGAACAGCTTGTGATTGAGAATTGATATTAATTCTCCCATTATACAGGTACAGCATTTTATCTCCTACCAAGCTTGTAGCTTTAAGATGCTTTTGCCATTAGACCTTTTTCTTTAAGATTACTGTAGCAATGATAGACCAACACAGTTTCAAGCCTGCAAAGGCTGCTAAGCCTGCTACAGGGACTAATGAAGATAAGCCAGGCAGACTTTATGGTCCAAAACCAGACACACAGGACATTCCCGAGTCACTTACTTATGTTTTATTGCTTCAACTGAGATAATTCACATGATCTGTCTCATTTATTCATCCTCCCATCCTAGAAGCCACCTGGCTTCTACATCTTCTGTTTCACAGGAGTTTACAATGCAGCTGGTAGTCGAGCTTTACTGAGAAAAAAGCCAGATAATGGATAGATGTGCTTTTAATTGAAAATAAAGGCTGCCTTTTTGTTAGCAATAAATCAGTGAATAACACAACCACAAGTGATCCACCTACTCACTGGTTATAGTAATAACATTTCCATAGCTCTTCAGATTGCTCCATCTTCATGCTGAATAACCTTCTCTAGTTGTATCATGGATGGGGAAGTGTGAGGTACAAAATATATAATTACCCAAGATGAAAGAGGCAGCATAATATCCACAATATTATCCACAATAAATTGGTCCTTGGTACTTAATACTTGGTACTTAGGCAGTAGGCTGCATTCAGCACACAATATAGTTGGCTGTCACCATGAGCTGGTTAAAACTTGTTCCTTTCCTCTGACTTGTGCAGGTGTCTGTAGAGGCAGGACTGTCAGTGTTGCTCTAATGACCTAGGCTCGATATTAAACATACAGCAGTAGGAAAAGCATAAGATGGTACACATATATTTTAAGAGTTATGAGGAAAAGTATATTTAGGAGAAAATTTTGTAACTACTACCTAGGAAAGACTCTGTTTAGACTTCCTGTGGCTGGAAACAGCCTTCAGTCCAAGCCCCAAATCTTTTGTTGATTCTTTTCAGCTTAGAGAAAAAAGTCCAACTCAGAAAAGATTTTTTGCAGTATATCTTGGATGTGTTTTTTGCTGCTCAACAAATAAGAGGCTCCTTGATCACAGAGTAGCTTTCCTCCTGCACAGAGATGTTGCCCTCCCAACTGCAGTGGGATGAGAGGGAAATCCCTGGCAACTATAGCCTTGGAGAAGACAGTCCAGGAAGGGCGCCAAGCAAAGAGGAAGTTGGCAGAAATCAATCCCACAGCGAGCTGAAATGAAATATTTGTTTCTAATTAAAAACAAACAAACAAAAAACCCCAACACAAAATCACCTTCCTTTGAGAAACCATTTTGATGAAAAGCCTGGTAAGCTGCCTCTTCCTCTTACTTCAAAAAACCCCAAAGCAAGCTTTTCCTTGAGTGCATATATTTTTGCCTCCTAATACTGGCTTGGCAAGCAGTGAAATGTGGCTACAGCTACTAGCTTACTAATTCTTTGGGAATAAAAAGGGCATCCCCATGTTGGTAAAGTGGCACTGGCTTTGCATGAATAGGCAGAGGCCCTTAGCCAGCTTATATCAGTATAATTAAGGCAGAGTAAACCCTTATTCCTGACTTCATAGAGTCATAGAATAGTTAGGGTTGGAAAGGACATTAAGATCATCAAGTTCCAACCCCTCTGCCATGGGCAGGGACACCTCACACTAAACCATGTCACCCAAGGCTTTGTC
>WYDI02018999.1:0-36729 GCA_009867235.2 Psittacus erithacus | reverse complement strand
CGGGAGGTGCTCCAGTTCCCTGATCATCCTCATGGCCCTCCTCTGGACTTGTTCCAACAGTTCCATGTCCTTTTTATATTGAGGACACTAGAACTGCACACAATACTCCAAGTGAGGTCTCATCTTGTCATTCCGTATCTGCAACATGTAAGAAACATTCCACTGGCAGACTATGAAAACAGTGGCTCTTCCATCATTTCTAATCCATAAACTATACCATGAAGTCTTTCTCATTTCCCAGGTGAGAAGTAATATGCAATATTTCAGTATTTCAATACCTGAACTTGTACCCCACTGGGAAAAAGTGAAGGAGCATAACAAGTGCTGAGCTCATAAGAACGTGTCTGAATGAATGAACGAACGAATGAATGAATCAATCAATTAATCAATGATTAATTCAGAGTTCTCAAAACCGCATGAGGATCTTCTGAATGTGGACCTGAGTCATGGGTAGAAGGACTCAACCTTAAAAGAGAAAAGTGAGCATCACAATTATTTACAATTATTACAATGATTTGAGCCAGTATTAGAAAAAATAGAAGACAATATAATGAATAATACACACTACTATGAGCATGACACCATTCTGAAACTGTATGATATACCACTAATACAGCATGTTCTTGCATGCTAATACTTGTGAGAATTTTTCGAAGATGCTCAGTCCAAGCTAGCTTCTAGGAGGTTAAGCAGAGCTGGTCAAGTCTGATAAAAATTAACCGGTGGAATTATTTCTCTTCTAAAACTTATTGTATGTTAAAAATAAGCTATAATTAAAAAAAAAGTCCCCACTAAGCATGAGGAATGGAGAACAGGAAGTTGACTGCAGCATCATGTAAAAACTATGTCTGAACTCATCAACCAGCTGCTGTGAAATGGTCCATGTCTCTGCTAAATTGCCCCATGCTTTGGGGTATGGTGTCATATCTGACCTGTCTGATAGGAAAGAACCCAGGCTGTGCTAACTCCAAATATGTTTCTAGGGGTGGTTTGAGAGCCAGAGCTAGCACAGGCTAGCCTCTAGCTGGAGGCAACTCTGACAGCTCCAGTGCCTGAGAATGCTCCCTTGAACTGTTGAACTTACTAGTATTGATATAACGAGAGAGACAGTCCTAAAATAAGAGCTGAGTATGTGTGTGTATGAGAATTGTAATAAAGTCTTGAAGTCTAACATTTTTATTATGCTTCTAAGTATGTACGTCTAAATCCTGCTGTCATTCTCTTGAACCACAGTCACCTAGAACCTGGTCGTACAGATGGGGAGAGTGAATCTTTTGAGAGCAGTTAAGTGAGCTGGTATTTGTGGCAAGCAAATCAGCGAGTGTCAGCAAGATTAATATCTGGACACCTCTGTTCACCATGCCAGCACACTGGCACTGATTAAAGTCCAATTGTAATCTTACTAGCACTTATTGTTGTCGGGGACAAGACTCTGATAGTGAACCAGAGAAATGTAGACAGCTTCATTGGGAGAAGACATGTATGGCACCTGCCCCTTGGCTTACACCCTGTGCTGCTGCTGCCACCTTCCCTGTGCTCCTGGGGCTTTTCTGGGCAGTGAATTGCTTTTCCACCTGGTTCAGTCACAGTCCATTTGGGCAGCCAGTATACTTTTCCACTGCTGAACCTCAGCCTTCCTAGTATATTCATTCCTGTCTTTCTCCTTCTTCTGGCCTTTGAGTCATCTCCGCTACAGCACTGAGAAGCAGCCAAGCCCAAAACACCCATGAAGGACAAATCTGCCTTGGCTGGGTGTCCTGGAGGCTATGAGTCACATCAAGGGGACAGTGCCCTCCCAGTTGCTGGAGCAGCTTAAGCAACACCAGAGAAAAGGAAATTCTTGGAAACTGCTGAGAAAATAGAAGTCTCCACCCAACATGAACAAATCATTTTATCAACTCAGAAGTTGAAAAACTGGCAAAATTTGGGTAGATTAATCACAGGGCAGAAAAACTGTGGCTCAGAAGCAGGAATCAGCCATTGTGTCAAAACATGGTAGTGCCAGATTTGTCTCTTCTGCCATCAGATTTTTTAACACTGGTAAACCAATAGATTTCTCCAAGTCTTGCCCCCTGAAATGACAGAAATGTTTAGGCAGCAACACTCAAAACAGACAGCCCCAGTAACAAATACAGCCTGAAGCAAAAGCCTGGCATAGAAATGTCCTTTAACTTAGACACACTTCTAGAAGAAACTAGAAAATAACATATATTGGACTGTCAACCCTACCTTCCATATAAAACCATTCCTGTAATATAGGTAATATGCATTACCAGAGCCAATCCAGTGTGATATTGACTAGTTTAGCTGATTCAACACTACATTTGAAATGTTTATAGAAATGTTGGATACTCACATACTGAAGTTAAGTTGTTTTATTTGCTTTAGCAGATTCTCCCATACCAGTGTTGTAACATAGCCCAAAGCAAATGAAATGACTGACTACCAAATGTGTTAATAACCTTGATTAGCTTCATTTATTTGTGTATAATTATTTGCTAATTTCTCTGCAGTAATTAGGATTGTGGCACATTGCCAACATAACTTTTCTAAACAAGAATGCTTTTAAATAATATCCAAACCTGTTTTGTGATTTCCAACTTATGTTTTCAATAAAGACAAATCACCTTCAGGAAAGATATTTCTGAAACAAATACGTGTTTCTGTATTTTAAGCAATCATTAGAGAGAGGTTTTGCTATGAATGTAGATGTTCCAAATCCAGAAGACTGGTGAGGCTACAGCTCAGTCAAGATAGATTGCTGTCGCAGGTCAGGTAGGAGTTGTTGCCTGGGAAATATGGAAATGACCCAAAGTTCTGCACTCAAAGCTCCAAACATGTTGGAAGAAAATACTGGCAGAGAGTGACATGCTGTTGTAGTACCACATTAAGTGTATCTCACTTTGCCACTCCACCTGTGGCATTTGAGTATATTTACTGAGGTTAGTAAGCTACTTAATAATTATATATATTGTAATTTGGTAAGCAATTCTCCCTACCAAATCTTTGGTACTTTTGGGGGGCTACTTATGGTCATGTTTCTCTTGTAAAAGTATTTAAATGTTTTTTTTCCCTTTCAACATTTTAAATTGCATCTATACCGTATATTACTATTAGGCACCAAAATCTTATTTATAGAGCCATTTGGGATATTAGTGTCTATTCTTATCTCTCATTAACTTCATGTTAGCATACAGTTCAGAATCTGATTTTGTGCCTATGTCCCTGCAAGACAAAAGAATAAAAGCCAAGAGCAAAAAGCCTGTGTTGTGAAAATCATGATTGGAGAAATGTAAAGTTTCCTGAGTGCTTTGCCAGCCACCTGACAATTTTAAATAAGAAACAATGAACAGGTGAAGAAAGCAATCAGTTGGCATTAATGCTGCTGCCTAAACAGTTTAGCCGTCTTTGCTCCCTTTTTTCCACAGCTATTGCTGGCTGTGACTGCAGATAAGTTGAACAAGGATGGGTGTCACCAAAACAAGAAATGCCTTAATTATTAATGGCTTAATATGTTTCACAAATGCACTTTCTTCTGTGTCTGCTGCCAAACAGCTGTGGATCTGTGATATCTTGTAAAAATAAATTAAGGAACCTGAATGGCTCTACTCATAATCCAAATGTGGAACTGGAGATGCGGAATGAGGGTGAAACTACTAATTACTCTCCCCAAGCTCATACTTGCAACATAATCAAATCTGTCTACCGGGGCAATCTGCACTTAATCAATTGAAGTGTGATATAACCTTGCACTTACTGATAACATGAAGCTAGAACTAAAAAAAGCTCTGTCATTGTTATGAGCATATTTTCAAGGCACAGAATAAGCAGGCTTTGCTCTCCAAAATGAGCCCCTCAGCATTTAGTTACCTATAATGCATTGCAAATATTTGGTAAGGTTTCCGAGTAGTTAACAGCTGAACCTGCTGATGCCACAAAGTCCTTCCTCTCCTGAGAATGGTTTGCTGTTGGGATACCTTGTTCCAGCATGCTTCTCTGTTGGTAAAATGTTCAGTACTCTGCTTGTTTTAATGCAAATGATGACTTGTTAAGTAAGGAAGCAAAGCATTTTACATTTTCCACATTGACATATCTTGAAGACTAAATAAAAGGCTAATTCTGGAAAAGACTTTTTTTTCCCTTTTGTAGCTGAGGCTGTTCTGATAGCTGAAAACCTATGTATAATATCAGCAGCCACTTAAATGCTGCGTTGGCACAGATTACAGAATTTTGTTGGATACGCATTTAAATCTCAGGGGAGCTTCTCTGCCTGTCACATCAGTAGCTGGCAGTTTGAAAGGCAGGCCTTTCCTCCAAGATTCATTTGTCCTTTAGTTGTGGGAAAGTGAAATAGCATCTGTCTGGGGACTTTTATGACTTCTACTTCCAGGACATGAAAAAGAGAGAAAGATCTCAGCTTTCTGAATCTGTAACACTTTGGTTACAAAATTGAGTGAAGATTTTGTGTCATCTCTTGCTTATTCAGATGTTCTTATGCTGTCCTCAAAACTGGTATTCCTACTCCATGCCCATTTCCATGTTACTTTCCAATCAACATTTGAAATAGTTGAAATATTGGCAGAAAACATTCTGCTTTTGATTGCCCTTTCATTTTTAAAATTATTAAACTCTCAAAGTTTGATTTGAAAATGCTGAAACAAAGAAAAATGTTTTTCATAACAATGCTCTATTTTGAAATTTCTGAAACAGAGTTTAAGGATCATTCTCTCCCTAAAGAGGCTGATAAGGTGACTGCTTGTTTTGTTCAAAGACTGAAAGAGAGATCAGACTGGGGCTGCAGGAGATTGTCCCTGTATTGGAGGTCTCCTGTCCTGGTGCTCACAAGGCCACCTTGCTCAAAACAGCTCTGGTGTCACCAACTTGCTTCCCTCTGCTGGGTGCCTGATTTTTATCTGTTTCATCTCTGGATGCCATCTGCTGTGGACATGGCTATTGTCTTGACAAATTCTAGAGAATAAGTTGCTTGCATATTATTTGCATTTCATCACTCTTAGGGATCCTTTAATACATATTTGCATTGAATGCTAATATTGCATCTTTGGTTATACAGCTTGGGTTCTGGAGAAAGGAGTTAATTCAGCAGTGCCATGGTGGAGAAATGAGGGATCTGGTAGAAGGAGAAGTTCAGATTGAACCAGCTGTGCCATTTAGAAGGCAGAGCGCACTAGATGAGTTCTCATCTGCTGCTCGGCTTGGGTAATAACTTGCACCTCTGCAAAGCCAGAGCACAAGCCCTCATTCTCCTACTGTACTGTGTCCTGCTTCGCATTAGTGTACATTACCACGCAGAATGCAAGAGGGAGCATTTGGCCTAATGACTGTGTTTCTGCTGAAAAAATCTGTCAAGTGGTAAAGGCAAAACACTGCACTGAAAAAACCTTCACGTTTTCTGTTTATTGTGAAGTCTGTCCCATAAAGAACACCGACTTCATGCCACTGCAGAAATGAGCAGACTACATTTTTCTGCTGTCTAAGTCCAACATATCCTGTGCTCTCAGAAAAATACTCTGCCGGTAAGTAAAAAAAGTGAGCATAAAAATGTGTTAACTTTTCTCACTTCTGTTTTGTCCTGACACCTTCTGCCAATCTCTGGACAAGCGAAACAGTCTTTGTAGTTTTAAAAAAGAATATAATTCTCTGTGTGCTTCCTTCATTGAACAGGAGAATATTAGAGCAGGTCAGCTGTCTCCTTGGCATTTTGTCTGCAAAATATGGACATCAGAATTATGAAAATGTCCCAACCTAATCAAGTATTCATTAGCATTCTGGGAGTCACTTCAATTCAAAAACCTCTTATTTTGCCTGCCTCACCAGAGAAATGCAGACTAAAACTGGAATGTAAATGTGGCTATATTTTATGATGATTTGATGTGACAATCTTCCTATTTGCAAATGGCCCAGCAAAGGGTCACAGTTTAACACCAATTCATAGAGTAAAATGCAAGTTCAGAAACATGTCAGAAAAATCTGCAGGATGTTTTTCAATTATCTGGCAAAGGACACATTGAGATTTCTTATATTATTTTGTTTTTCTGTAAGACTTTCTGTACTGCCAGTTCTGAACAACTAGTTGTTTGAATTCTGAAGTTCCTGCTCGGGAAGTTTGCGAAAATGTTAGCAGAAAGCTCCAGCAAAATTTCCTTTCATTTTATAACCACTCCAGTGCCTTTTCCCACTGATGGGATAAATGGGCTGAACATTTTTAGCTGCCTTCAACTAACCAAAATCAAGCCCTCAAGCCTCTCATTTTCAGAGTACTTAAGACTGATAACCGTAGCTGAAGGTAATTGGAACTGCTGGAGCACTGTATCCCTGAAAACTCGAAACAATGCTGTCTTTGTGATGGGTATGGTCCTTGGTTTGTCAAACCTGCCTGGAGAAGTGAGGTAGGATGACTTGGCACATACCGCTTAGAGCAGGTCTGTGCTTTAAATTCTGTCTGGAACCTGGCTGATGACAATTTCATGGGCTGCACTCCTCCTCCATGCAGTTAGGGTTAAGAAGGTTCTCCAGATATCCAGTGAATAGATACAGAAGTTCTGCCTACCATGAGGAGTTTCCCAGCAGGGAGGTCAGACGGTGGGGAGGTGCCCTCTGCCCCTCTAGGAGCAGATGGGTAGCAGCCTGGCTGATCATTCCTTCCTTGCGTGGTGATGGGTGTGTGCATTCACACACATGCTTGTGCCAGCCTCCTGTGTGCACAGGAGTCCTGATCTTGTGTCACTGGACACCTCCCAGCCAGTTCCTACTTGCCCACTCCTGTGGAGATCAGTGTCTGCTCCATCACGCACCATGCAGGAAGCAACGGAAGCAAAGCAAAGCCAGGGACATTTTGTAATTCTTCATTTCTTCTGCAGGAAGACATTGAGAAGTGATACTTCTGAGGCCTCCATTATTTTTCTTTGTATGGAGTTTTTTGCCAAGTCCCAATGTAGCCTGGTCTATTTAACAGCAAGGCTTCAAAACTCTATCATCTTTAGAAGACCTGAGAACTTCTTTCTGCAGCTGAACATGACAGAGGCTGGTGATGAAATGGGTCTCTCAGTCATGCCCATTAGTATGAGACCACTACAAAATCTCAGGCTTGTCCTCAGTCCCGCTGTACCTTTGCCACTGATGTGCCCATTCACAAACGCTTTGTTTCCCACAGCTGGGGCTTCAGAAAAGGCCAAGGATTCACTGCCACCAATAGCACCAAATAGTGCCACCCAGAATTACTGAACTCAGATGCAAAGCAAGCTTCAAACTCTGAGCTCTGTAACCGGCAGTCTGTTTCTGCAAAGTGGTAAATGAAGACTTAAACTAGCAAACTACCATCTCAGTATTTGATATAGTTAAAACTGAGGAGTTTTGTGCTGAAATGAACTTCATTTGTACCTAAATCAGTATGCTGGAGTCAACACAATTGGCCATGTTCAGCTGCCATGAAGACTTGAAGACATGCTATGGTTAGACCTCCTGTTGAAGCACTGCTCCTGTATCAATTTGTTCACCTATTTCTTTCACAGCAGATCTTACAGCTTTCAGGCGTGAAACTTTAAAGTGCCACTGGAAAAAACATAATCCTTTTTACAGTCAAGTGTCATTGTCTGACAGTGTGTCCCATACCAAATAGATTTACCTTATTTGAACAAAAATTAGAAGTGTGTTATTAGCTGTCAGTCTTAGAAGCTGGAGTGTATTGATTAAGAACATGAGGAAGTCTAAGCCTGCGCAGCCAAAATATTTATTCAATCCATTATCTTACAGCAACAATGATCTCCTGTAGCAACTAACTGGTGATTCACTGGGATGTGCACAAAGCCAGGGAAGCCATAATGTCTCAGCTTCTGGTGACCCATGGTTCCGGGGCTACATATTTTGTCTTCATAGTTCATAGAGCTGGAGGGATTCTTTTTTTTTCTTACCCTGGTTTGACTAATCACTCTCTAAAGCCAGGGAAACTGGTGAAAGCCTATGGGAAAACACAGATGACTTTTATTTCTTCCGTTTGCTTTGAATTTGCCATCTTCCAGCTTTCTTTGGTACTTTCTGGTTCTTGCATTAGAAAACAGAATGAACATAGGGTCCTTAGTTATGTTCCATATACACTTGTGGTTTCATAGTTCTTGTAGCCTTGTTCTGTCACCTCTTTTCAGATCGAAAAAGCCTAATCTATTTAATCACTTCTGATGCAGAAGCCGTTTGATACCTTTCTCATCCTGATACTCCATCTCTGAACCCCTTTTTCAGACCTGCTACAGAGTTTGGAGATGGGTGGACCAGAACTGCCCACAGTATTCAATGTGTGGGTGTTCCACATCTGTGCAGTGTGAGATGACATTCTCCCTTTTCTTTTAATTTCCTAATAATACTTAGCATTCAATTTGCTTTTTTAATTACTCCTGAGCATTGATTTGACAATTTCATAGACAGTCTATTAGATTTCCAAGATCTTATTCCTGAATGATAACACTCATTCAAAGACTGTTACTGTGTAAGTAAAGTTAGGATTGTTTTTCTCATGCGTGCTACTTTACATTTATCTACTTTGAGTTTCATCTGCCACTTAACCATCCAGTCAGTCTGCTTCCTGCAGTTCTATGTTGTTTTTTTTTAATGATAACACTGAATGAATTCTTATCAACAGAAAACATTGGCATCTTACTATGCACCTCTTTTCCCAGATAATTTAGAAGTGTGTTGAACAGGGCAGACCTACCACATGCCTCAGTAAGACTCTAATGGTAACTTCCCTGTATTGAGAAAATTGGTTGTTTATTCCTACCCCTCATTTGCTAAACTTTAACTCTTAATTTACCCCCAAAAGGACTTCCTTTCCTATCCTGTTGTAGCACAGGTTTTTGCAGAGTTTTTGGTGAAGGATATTGTCAAATGCTTTTCAGGGATCCCAAGAGATTAAATCTCAATTATTATGTGCAGAATGGGGTGGGAATTGTTCATTCACTGTCTCTTCTTGTACACAGACTGGAGGATGCTGGAGGATGCTACTAGAAGACACACTTAGAACAAAAAATATCCAGTGATTCTTCGATGCAATGTGTAGTTAAGTTTCAACATTCATTGCTGCACATAATGTGGGTAGTATTTGTGGATTCAAGGGACAGACTGGGCTTGTTCACAGATGACAAATCCATTGAAGGCTACTAAATACATAGAAATAAAGGCTGCCTGAGGAGTTCATGAAAGTCAAAACAATTGAAAGTCCTAAGAGTACTCATCAGGGACATCACACATTTCTGCCCTGGGTGTCTTCTTTTTCCCAGACATTCACTTTGGAGACAGGATTCTTAGCAAACTCGGCAAAGCCATTCTTTTGTGGTTTTCTGCCAATGTTCTTAACTAGGTTTCTTCTTGGATGCCTTCAAGAAACTCTGCCTAGTTTACAAAGCATGACTTCCCTTTGTGAAAGCTACTTCTCCAAGGTACTATACTTTCCCAATATTTGCTGCTTTAGTTCCCACCAGTTCTCCTGACACAGTTGTCAAACTAGTAAGTGCTACAGCTCCTAGACTATAGCTGTCCAGATACACCTTGCAACTGCTAACCATTTGTCATGATCTTCACCTCTCGCCATCCCTGCAGTGCAATGGCAGCTTTAAATGTCTTGTAGCTTCCTTTAGTAGGTCAGCTTTTAAATCATCTGGGCCTGACAATTTGTTACCTTAATTTTGACAATTTCTTCTGTAGATTCTTCTAATAAACTAGCTCTGGACTAGTTTCTCTGACACACCCCCTCTGATGCATGAAGAAAGGTTCCAGTCCAGAAATTTCTTCAAACTCCTTCAAGGCTGCACAAAAATAATTTAATTTTCCTCCTCTGCTTTATCTTCTCTGAGAGCTCCTTTTGTACTTTGATCAATTAATGGGTCTACAAACTCCATAGCTTCCTGCTCCTGATGTGTTTGAAGAAATGATTAATTATCTGGTTTTTATGCCCTCCGAAAGCTGTTCTTCAAACTCTTTTTTACTGGCCTAAAACCAGAACAAGGGAACTTTGCTGAAGGCATTCATTTTGATCATTTTTTATATTTATACTTCAGTAAAGAAAGGAAAATTCTTATTGATGTTCACAATCATGCACACATATGGATTTGCAACTGAATATACTTTTATGCCAAATTTGTTACGTTCTTGGCCCTACATGCGTATTTATTTCAGCAGTTGCATTCCATAACATGCTTTTTTCTGTAACATTTTTACATTTTCTCTAACACATTAGTATGTGCTAAATAACTAGATACCTCTTTCCTTGTGATTGTGCCAAGGATTGTGCTTCTGGATGGAAAGTGGATTTCAATATAAAATGCACCAAATCAGCATTTTAGAATTCTCTTTCTTTAGCTGAATAAAGCTGTGCAGATGTCTTTCCATTCATCTGCTTATGCCTAACTGGTTTGCAACTCACTTTATGCCTATGCCAGTTGTTTTGTTGTTCTATAGACCCTTTTTCACCCCACTATTGGCTTCTGGCTGATATTTGCTGTTGAACCTCACATACTTCTGGTTTGCTATTTGCCCGGTCCCTGGTCAGTATGACTACTTCTGGTCACTAGTATCTCCATTGCTTGTTCAGGTATTTCTATGCGTGTAACTTTGACACTCTGATCAACTTTTGATATACAAGACATTGTGAATTAAAATAATTTCTTTGCTTTTGTTCTGTATTAAGACCATGTTGTAGTTGGTCACACTTTGTTCTGCCTGCTGATGGCAATAATCCTCTGTTCTCATATTGTTTCATCTTTGTTCATGTTTACAGAAGGTTTCTATGGTGCTTTCTATCTTACCTGAAATGTGCATATTCCCATAAATTTTGCCTGTCCATACCTTTATTCCTGTGTCTTTCTTGTTGCTCACAATGTAAGTAAATTAACCAGAACTTTCTATTTGCTTTTAGCTACTCACAATAATTTGAATTTTGCCAAAGCTGGTCTTCCTGTTGAAATGTCATCTTTCCTCTTACTCCTGGCTTTGGAGGTTTATCTGTATGTGCACAGAGAGTGGGAGGAAGGTTAAGTCAGTAGCAAAATACAGGTCTTTGTATTTCAGCCCCAGGAACTTCAGTGTCCTTTGCCCAGGGCTGTCTCATGGGTCTGTCCACAGGCAGCCACAAAAGCTGTGGCAATAACACACGAACTTGTTACTTTGCACTCTTATTACACTCTTTTTTTACTGTTGATTTTTTCTGATTGACATCATCTGCCTCTTCACTAGAGGATTATTACTCCTACCTAATTCTCACTATTTTTTGAGGTCACTGTATTTCATGAAGTGTCTCTTAACTATTATTAGAGATATTGTGCACTTCTAGAATTCTTAAGGACACAAATTCTTATTCAATATATGATTATCCTTCTCTAAAACCTGCTTGTCTGTGTCTGATTTCATTTGCCATCATATCACCTGCATTAACATTTTCTGGCATTGACACTAATAATACTCTATTTCTTATCTTTCAGATTGCCATTCTTCTAGCAGTTTGACAGTAAAACCATCATTGACATTAGCAGAAGTGAGGCATCTAGCCTGCTGGGCACTGAAAAATTTCATTATAATTCTTTAGTTTTAGTTGCCTAAAAGTATCTAAGACTTTGGCCCCTACATTTTTAGAATGACTAAATTGCATATCCTTCCATCTGGTTTTATTTACTTCATTAGTGGGAGAAAACAATAAACCATTTTTTTTATTAAGCAAATACATGTAGTATAAATAAGTGTAATTTAAATACTTATCCATGTTTCAATTAACCAATGTGTATCTCCAATTAAAAACCCCAAAATAACTGCATGGGAAACTAAGCATGGATCTGAGTGTCAGGGTGAGATTCTGACTTCTTCATAGCCATTGGTCATCGGTATTCTGTTGAACTTCAAGGGTTTTGAGTTAAAATACTTCTAAAAATGAATTTGGAGACGCTTAGGAGTGTGCTTTGAAATGTATGACAACAGAATGCGCTGAAGAATGGTTAAAGATACTGTCTTTACTCTTTTACTGCCCTCAGATGTGCTAAGCAGAGCTTGGGAGACCTGTGTTTCTATGAAATGATAGGTGGGGGTGAGATACTGCCCGTACAACATTTCAGACATTGTTTTGTATGTTCAGAGAATCTCTCCTGATTGCCTTTTACAGGTGAGCATGTTTGCTCCTTTGCCTTTGTAACTCTAGCTATGGGGGAGTATTTTCGCTTTGTTCAGTTGGTAAGCCTAGCAATGCCTGTGCCTACCAGTACAAAAACCCCACAACAAACAAAGCCTGTTTGAAGAAAGTAGCTTTAGTGCTTATTGTTGAGTGTTGATTCAAAAGCAAACCAAACTGGTATGAAACACAATCCACCTCTGAAAGGCAGACAGTTTCAAGGTCAGTCACTTTTTTAAAGCATGAGACACACCCCTGACCTCTGTCTCTCAAAGAGATGCTGCCCACTTTCACCTTGGCTTGTTGTCCAGCCCCTCTCTTAGTGCCCCTTTCCCCTTTGGAAATCCTTGGCTAACTCCTAGAGTGCCAACTGTCAGAGTCGCGCTGTCTCAGCTGGGAGAGATCTCCTGCTGAGCCCCTGCTCATCATAATGCTTTCTGACAGGGGAAAACTGGTGATGGCTCCCTCCAGACTTACCATGCCACTCTGCTTGTCTGCATAGAGCACCCTGTGCAGTCATTTTCAAATGGCTAAATTAGCTGATTCCTACAGCATGATCATTCTTGCTCTGCAAGTAAGATTTCTTTCATTGCTTTGCTCTTCAGTGTGTGTGAGGTGGGCTCGGAAGGACTATGGTCCCATTAACCTGGGATCTGAACAGATAGTTAATGAGGTGCTGTTCCCTGCTACCAGTTTACAATCTACAAATGTCTTATGACATATGATGAAAACCAATCTACAGAATATAAGAAAAGGGATTTAATTGAACATCATATCTGTAAAAGCCAAAGGGCAAAATCCTGGCCTCACAGAGGTCATTGGCCAAGCTCCCATTGGCTTCATCAGTGCCAGACTTTCACCAACAGTCTTTGAGGTGCAAGCATTTGTATTCTGCTCATGTTGACCTATTTCAGGTTGAAATTCTCTTTAGCAGCACGCACTAAGCCATAGGGCTTGCTGGTAAACCTCAACATGTTTAGCCAATGCAAGCTGACAAGGGCATGATATCATTAGCCATGTTTCACATGCCACTGACCTTGCCATTGTGACTTAATCTGCTGGGGTCCGTCATCCCTAATGGTTTGGTTTGGCAGTGCTTTACTGCACTTGCTGTATATTCACCTGCTACAGTCTGTTAAGAAAATGTGGATATGCAGAAGCTGCTGTATGTCTCCTATGACATGTGAATTCTAGCAAAGTTTAATAATAATGCTTTAGGTAGTTTCTGGACTAGCATATTGGCAGGTCTGCTTCGTCTTGTTTTGTGATACCTGAGTTACGGATTTTTAAAGCCTGATATGTGAATTGTGGCACACTGAAGTTTTCAGGTTTTGAGAAAACTTGGTGTTTCTGCTGAGAGGTGATTTATTATATTTTCACATCTATCATGCTTGTGTTTCAAAATTTCACGCCACTTTATAGGCATCATCACCCTGATATTCAATTTAGAGAGAGAGAAATGTTTCACACCAACAGGTCTGACCAGAAACCATTGTCTTCATCAGTTCAGCCTCTGTGCCAAGAGAAGGAAGAGTGAGTGCCATGTCTCCAGTAGAGAGCTGAAGTATTGCAGGACTGTTCTGCAGACCAAGCACCCAAGCAGCTCACCTTGCACATGAAAAATAGGAGAAGTACCATAAATTCCAGAGCATAATGTGTATTCTTTCTATGTCCCATGAAAAAATTCAAAGCCCAAAAACCAGCCAAACAAACACAGAAAACACCATGTAAGCTAAATGGTTTGGGCAGTTAGGGGAAAAGAGGGAGCATATGGACCTGTACCTCAGATACTCCTATTGGAAACTTCTTTCCACATTCTGAGGTATCTCCTCTAGTCCTACTCAACAAGCCGCATCGTGGGAAGGAGAGCAAGCATTTTACTGCATAAAAGCAGAGCCAAGCTTTACAGCTATTTTGCTGAACTCTTTAAGTGACTTTCATTAAGAATTTGTCTATGTGAGGGAGTTATTGTAGAATAAATTTAGGGGATGAATTTAAAGTGCAACATACAGTCTGTACTCATTCCAAAGTGTGGATTAAGCTAAACATACAAAGATACTTTCACTATGGACTCAGAATGTCCTCCTGAAGAGTTAGCATGCAATAAGTATTCCAGGCTATTTCCCCAGGTAGACAAGCCTAAACATCTGATAAATAGGCCTATTACTTTTTCTCTTCACCAATTAAGTACTTATTTTAGAAGGATAAAATGAATTATCATATACCTATTTCACTGCAATATGTCTTACTTAGTATATTAATGTCAGAAAAGGCAAACTACTGTCCACAGATTGGAAAGAAAGGTATTAGTGTTTTGTATGTACAAACTTAGAGATGTCACTTGACCTTACTATATTTTGGGTGAAGATTATGATGTATTGTTATTTTTGCAACACTTCCCATTTATTTCAGAAAATGGATCACATAATGGACTGTCATAATAGCCCCAGTGGCATGACAGGAAAAAAGAATTGGTAAAGCTACACTTCAGTGCACAGTAAAATAGCTAACAATTTGTTAAATATCCCATGAGTGGATTAAATAGGCATACGATCAGTTATGTGGCTGCCAAGCCACAGCAGGCGCCAATTAGAATTCACCAAAAATAATTTAGATGAAAACTGATGAATCTATCAAAACCTAATTGAATTTATGGGAAAAAAAGCAGACATCTCATTGACAGATTATATAACCAACAAGTTTCTCTGTAAACAATCTACAAAGGATGGCCGCTGCAAGCAGAGCTGCGTTACTTAATCTTGTTTGGAGAGCACTGGGGTTTTTAACATTTAATATTCTTCCTGTATTGGTTTCAGGTTAATCAGTCCCATAGAAGGGATTTGGTCAGTTTTACATGAAGTAGTGTGAAGTCATCCAGCAAATTGTTAACTACTGTTAATTGTTTCATGGCCTGTCTTACATAAACACGTAAGAGTCTGGGGAGAGAGGCAGGGATTCAATGGAGAAGAAGGTGCTGTAGACAGGGAGCTCTTCTAAAGATCTGATTTTGTACCATGAACTAGAAAAGCTGGGGAATACAATTGTTAGAGCTAGAGCTCTTTAATCTTGAGGCGTATTCTGTGGCATAATTTTGGGGCAGGGGGGGTTGTCTTTTTTGAAATGCTGGGTATTAAGCCAGCAAATGGTGAAGCAAGACTATGTGGGAATGAGCACTGAGGTATCAGTAACAAAACCCAGTGGGCGGAAAGGCAAGATGCCCGTAAGTCAGAGTTTTCAGCTGCCGTAAATAGATATGCTGTCTTCCGAACAAAAAGACATGGACTTGCATGTTTATTCTTGTTGAAACCCTGCAAAGAGAATTTGCCAGAAACAGGGCTGCTGATCATCTTACTCCAGCAATGTCAGGATAGATATTTCTAAAATGTACCTTACACTCCAGTTGTTTCTCAGATTCCCGCACTGTTCAGTCTCCCATGAAACTGCTGTACATTGTGAACTATAACCTCAGTTTTCTTCTAACAGAAATTCAGTTTTCCCAGTGCACCAATGCTTTTTTTGCCGTATATGATTTGTATGACTAACCAATACAACAAAGTTGCAGCTGAATATTACTCAAGACAGGGATTTTTTCCCCCTCACGCTATTCAGAAATGGAGCTTTCAGCTGCCGACAGAAGAAAGGTGATACCTGCTTCTCCTCTATGCCTGTGCTTCTTTTTTGCTGGCCACCTGGGAAAGTGCTAGGACAATGTCTGATTCATGTCTCTTGAAACTGGGAAGTTTGCAATGAATTTCCTTTTTCCTTTGCTCCAAATTGAAATAAGTGAAAGATCAAATCCTTTAAATACAGGTACTAACATTCTTCCAACCCAAAGAATCTGTATATTTACAGATCAGGTGTTTAAAAAAATCATAACACAGAGAGTATTTCTGTCATCACTGCATGAATGTTCACGTTAACCAGATTCTTGCATCACATAAAGATGTCTGAATTACCTTGTATAAAATATTCTTACATTCTAAGGAGACATTTTAAAATCAGTCTGTCTTAATGTATAGATCCATAAGAAGAAGATGTGTTTATTTTCTCTGTAAAAAGGAACATTCACACATGCCTCATTGTCTAATTTTTCTCTCTCCTAAATTTATCATTTGAAATGAGGCAAAGCTATTGGACTGTAAGATCTGAAGTCATTTAGGTTCTTGAATGAACTTGATTAAACTAAAGATAACCTAGAAGAGTAAAAAAAATAAAAAATTAAATGGTGAAAAAAAGAAAAAAAACTGCAAATGCGAATGAGGATGGCTTGTTCAATCAAATGATGTGTTTGCTATAGCTAAGAGATACCCTCCTGATAAGAGCAACGGGCTGTGGGATGAGGTCTCAGCATTAACCAGAGGAAGGGGCTCCCCTGAGACCAGTGGTGGTAGATGAGTGAGAAGATGCATTTGCTGCTGCTGCAAATATATGTTTTGGGGATGGGTTTTTTGTTTATTTGGGGTTTTTTTGGGGGGCATTGGATTTTTGGGTTTTGTGTGCATGTGAATTTTGGGACTTCTCTTTTTTGGGGGAGTGAAGGTTTTGGTGGGGTTGAGGAGGTGTTTGTTGTTTTTTTGGAGGGGAGTTGTTTTCTTGAGGAACATCGGGGTTTTTTGTTTGTTCTTTTTTTGGGGATGTGTGCGGTGGTTTGGTGGGGAGGCAAAAAGCAGAAGAAACAGCTCACAGGGTCCTGAGAAGGGACCAAAAGATGTGTTGTAGCTTCAGGCACAATAGTTGCTGTTGGAGGTTTCTGTGGTACTCTGGGGGAGAGTTGGAGACTTTGGGCATGCCTAGCCAGGGCAGCATGGCACGCATCAGCACAGTGGACTGCAAAAAGTATGTGCTGTGTCATACAAATAGTTGATATCCTATCCAGCTTCTTACCATGCTGAAGCACTAGGTGTGAGCTTCCTGTGGAAATTACGCAGCAGTCAAGCTGTGAATGTGTAATGCTTTCTCAGACTTAACAACACCACACCTTGGAGCTGAGGAAAACTGCTACCATTTTTCTCCTTGTTCAGACCAGTCCCAAGCCATAGATAAGCTCCTTACACTGCTGTGATGTCCTGCAGTAAGAGCTTCAAGGACCAGGATAAATTTGCTTTTGCTCAGGACATGAAAAAATGCAAGAGCACAATCCCTCACTAGTAGTTTCCCATTAGTTGTTTTTTCAGGAGGGCTGGATAATTGCCTTTAACAGGAGCTTCAGTGATCCTCTGAAAGGAAGCTATTTGCTCCTGCATCCGAGACCCCAAGTTCCTCCTGAACAATCATAGCAACTGTCCAACTCTGCTCAGACATAAAGGACAGACTACTTCTCTGTAACAAGGAATTAGATAAAGATTCGATATGATAATTTTACAGCCCCAGAGTGATTGCTAGTATTCTTTGGTGTAGTTCGAATTTCTGAATGTATGAAACATAAATTGCAGACATTTTCATTATCACAACTCAACTGGACCCTAAAATACTTTTTCTATGTAAATATGAGCTTCTAGGACACTAATAGAAATATGTCCTTTCCAAATCCAAGTGTTAAATTCCATGCTTTGCTCCTAAAGCATGTGGCTTAGCAGGAACGTAAGAAAACCCCTTTAGATCCCTTTGAAACGTGTGTCATCTTTTCCTGCTGGGGCTGGTGCAGGCTGGTAGGCAAGGGCTAAGGCAGCAGATGAAATATGCTCATGTCTTGTGGTACATTTCATATAAGATGTTGCCAATGTATCTTACATTGAACTCTGGCTGAAAATTTTGATAGTTCTTGAAGACTTTCCAATTTACCTTGATAACATAGTCCTCCTATTTTTCAGTATTCCTATTTTTCAGAGTGGATCTCAAAGCAACAACACTGCATACTGAACATATTCAGCAGTTGCTTATTAAGAAGCATATAGCTTTGTTATCTATTTGCAAAAGTAAGCTGGAGCAGCTTGGTATGAACAAGTCTTAATGTAGAAAATTTCAGAGTCTCCTCAACAGAGCCAGTACATGGTAAGGTGTAAGAATGTATTACAGAGCAGCCTTAAATGAGATGGGAACTGCTCATTGTTTTATGAATGGATCTACTTCTGATAGGGAACTTGATTCATACTCATCAGCATCAGTAAAACTACAGTCATTGGCTTCTTTGGAAGCACTCTCAAACTAATTATGTGCCACTGGTTTTACATCTGTATTTAATATTGGACTTAATTTACAGAGGTACTAATCACACTCCCATAACCTGTTGATTTCAAGTAATGTTTTGGGTGCCTAGCCCTTTAAAAAATTAGGCTTCATTATCTAAAAAATCAGTTAAATTGCTAATCCACATTGGAAATATTGGACTAAACTAACAGAATCTGCAAATAATTTGGAAACACTATATTAATGCGTCTCCTGATGGTTGTGGAGAGGTGCCGCATCTAACCAGCCTGATCCATTTTTTCACCTTCTCTGATGATAGGCTGCCAGGCATAGGCTGCTCTGCATAGCAGCAGCCTTCCGCTGAGGCACTTTATGTCGCCAGAAAATATATTCAGTGCTTGAAACGAGCCTATTATTAATAAACACTGGCACATCTCAGGGGTGGTACTCATCTTAGTACTGTCCTCAAATGAATCTTCTTACTCTTTATGATACATTCTCAGGATATTAACGTTTTTATGTGGCTGGAAAGAAAAAGAAAAATCCCTGAATTTCACTGTGTGAGCTCAAATCCAAAAGTGGCCAGTGCAGAAACCATATAAAATTTTATAATCTGATTACAGAAAGAGCTGGATGGGTAACGGAGTTGGCAAAGACATTCAGCTTTTACATAATTGGCTCAAATGCATTCCAAGTCAGTAGGGTCAGTGAAGATTTACTGCCTGAATGTTGCTTTGCAAAGCCTGTGAAATAAAGTGCTCATCTGTCACGTTAGGGACATTGCTCACCACAGGAAAAATACCGACGTGCATGATGTTGGCTGGTATCATGATAAAATTGCCAGGATTTAAATCAGAGGCAGTTAGACAACGGGGTTTCAAGTACTTATGGGAGCCTAGAAGACACGGTGTCAAATGATGACTGGCCTCCCTACCCTAACCGAGCAACCAACATTTGGATACTTGTATAGACTGCAGTAACTACTTGTTTTGTTGATTTATACCATAAATAGAATTATGCTCAGCAAAAACTTGTGCATTTTTAATGAATTCTAGGTTGTAATAAATATTCCTTATTTTAATGTTATAGACTCAAGGTTCATTTCCAGCATCTTCAAATATTGCTGGATATTATCCCGAAATGAACTTTGCCTAAATAATTTCTATAATAGCTTTAAATTCTATATTTTAAAATATATATGAATCTGTTGGTTTAATAAAAGGAGAAACTAGATGGAGGCTTAATAAGGAAAGCTGAAAAGACATGAATTTTAGAGTAAAGACATATTTATTTTACCTGGTTGTTCTGGCATATTAAGCCACAAAAAAGCTAAGCCCATGCTATATTAATAAAAGTTAAACAAATTACCAAGTTAGGACAACAAATAGGTGAGTAAAAGGAACAGAAACTGGCAAAATACAGTAACTTGTGTCTTTGAGTTAAAATGAAAGCAAAGCTATCACCTGTGTATAATTTCCCAACATATTCTATAAGTGTAAAGAATTTGTAATTTTCTGTGTTTAATACTGGGACAAAAGTGACCTAAAAATGGGTTTTGATTTTCAGAGCTAAGTGCATTAATGGTACAACTTTTCAATTGTTTATTGTTGGTTTGCTGGTATTGTACAGAGAAAGGAAGCAATATAATTTGAATGTTGAATATTCAGTTATAGGTCATCCTGCAGGCCATTTGGCACCCTTGCAGCTGTGAAGGAATCACATGCCAGACTGGATTTCACTGTTATGTGTCCCATAGAGTTAGAAATAACCTTCCTGGACTCACTGCACCCCAGTGATGATACAAGAATGGCCAGGGCTTAAGTTTCCACCAAAATGTGTGATGACAGTAATGAAGAACTAAAGGTATCTTATCGATGATACCAATTACAGCTTTGGTATTGAAGCTTTTACACCAGTGATATCTATTAGGCACAGATCATTTTAATAGCAGTTATCACCTATATGTAGCCACTGCTTTCCTGTTTTTTACCTGCCTCAGACCTTGAAAAAAAGCTGTCAGTATTTATAGAAGTTCCAGCTGAGAAAGTCCTTCTTAGCCATGATGAGTAAGGACCTATGCACCAGGAGTTTACAGGGACTCTGTGCTTGGAACAAATGTTTGCCTTACTAGCAGTTCTTTTCAGACTACGTAGTGGATAAGCAACAGGATTTGGACAGATTGAGATTTTTTAGGGCTTACTGTAAGAACATAATTTCTGGTTTTTCTTCCTTTCAATAGTATAATAAATATTTTTAGGGGAAAAGTCACTGTGGTAGCATCCAAGTAATTTAGCAGGTTCCAAAATTCTAAAGAAATAAATCATTTGCACGATTTTTAGTAATCTCAAAAAAACGTTAGACTGAATTTGCAATACATGGTATAGCAATGAATATCAATCTGTCTGCAGAGGATTTCGAATAGCAGAGTGCTACCATAGACAACAGCAAGGTGAGTTTGCAATCAAAACAGTAGGACAGTGCAGTGAATTTTATCCTTTGCAAGACACTCTATAAGCCTACAAAACATAAACAAGTAGACAAATAGTTATGTCTCTCTCCTTTGTATTAAGCTATGTAGTACCTCTCGGAAGGCCCTCTAGCAAAGGATGATGGATGCACGTAACAGTGAATTTCATCCCACACCCGGCGGACATGAGCAATTGCTGCGCCTCTGCTCTTCATTTTACACAGCACACCATACTCCTTGCTTCATGGTTTTCAAGTCCTTGAGCATAATCAAAATAGTGCAGCCTGTCTGTAATCTTGAAATAAAGGAATTTAGGAAATGTTTTCACATATCCTTTCTTCTGTAATCTCTTATTTGACCTCAGATTTGTTTGTTTCCTTCTTTAGGCAGTCAGCATGTTGCAATCTAAAAACAAAGACTATACAGCTTTCATATACCTTCAACAGGTTTATGAAAGACAACTCACATTCTCAGACTGAGAAGGGTGCTTGTCTGGATGGCATCATTTAAAAAAATGTCTCACTTGCTGCAAAAAAAGATTAATTCAGTATTTTGCATTAGCTATTCTTATTTCCTTGTGTGCAGCATTCTTTCATACAGTTCTGGTATGTTCTAATAACTCTACAGATCTAAGAGGAAAAACATGTCTCTAAAAACATCTTGCTAATGGAATATTGAAATTACAAGTCAGCCATCTTAAAACCACTGAGTTACAGCACTTTCCTGTTTACTAAAAACAGTTTACTTTTTTTCAAATGGCTTTATCTTCCTCTAAGATTTTCCATCTTAGCCTGCTCTCATGTGAAAATAAATAAATATAATGATGTGGTGTAGCCAAAACTTGAGTCTGCATTAGCTGCCTCTGGAAGCCTGCACAACATTTCAATAGTGCCAGCGCTCAAGTACATCATTGTGATTTCAGTAGAGCTGAGATCATTGGTGCTTAAAGGATACCTGTCTAGGTCACAGTACTATTTATTTATCCATAGCAATTGTTGTAGGGCAAAACAAATAAGGTGAGGCTTAAAAGACAATAAAAAAACAGCTTGTGTGTCAGCAGTTTGCTTTGAGAAACCTAGTAACCGCTACTGTTCAAAAAAAACATCGCTGTACAGTGTTTCCATGAAACCTTGTGTGCACAGAGAGCTATCCCAGATGGCAAAAACTTTTCCAGCCTTGGCAAAATGATTTGGTTTGCCAGGTGATCTGGAAGCCTTGGCAAAAGAGCTGGGCATGTGAAACTGCTAGAGTTCCTGATAGTGGGAAAGGTTTCCTTCTGTTTCCTCTCCCACAGCATGCTGCTGCAGCTTTTAACTGGAGAAAGTGTCTCATTTGGATCCTGATAAATTTTTATCATGTAGTAAGTTTTAGAGTGGATATTCTAAGTGGTGCAAAACATGGCCTTTGTTGCAAGTTTACAGATGGTTTGTTAGCTGCTTTTTGGTTTCAAATGGTGTGTTGTTGGGCAAGGATGTTAACCAAGCATGCGTGTGCAGTTCTCCAGGCATCACTAAATACTGCATTTACTGCATTTACTGATTTCTGTGGATCAAAGAAATCTAAGATCCAGTATAAATTGCAGCCCAATACAATACAGTATAGTTATTGAGCTCAAGCCCTGCCTATGTAGTGTTTCCCCTTTAGCTCCAGGCATGAATACAATTTAAGAGGCATTTTCTGCTCAGAACCTTCTGAGCTACTTCAACATGTTACTATTTGTTATGGATGTGTAATCTACATTTATTTAGCTTTGAATCACATCATCACTGTCAGCATTCAAAAGACAGCATGTTGGCTTTGTGTGTGAATTATGTAGAAACATAGTTTTAGTACTTTATTTCCTGCAGTAATCATACATATGCAGTCTTGACATACTTCATGTTCTCTTTAGCCTTTTGGAAATAATGATCCCTATAAACCAAGCAAGTATTGTCAGTACTCATAAACTGCTCTGATATGTTGATCGGTAGTTCATCATTCAATATAAAAAATGAAGCTCGTACCATTCACCAGTTTTACAGGAGTTCGTTTTTTGGAAGGTCTGAACATTGATTTCATGTTTTCATGATGGCTCTCCATCTTCAGATGTTTGCTGCAGAGCATTAGCTCAGTCACTTGAAATATAAAACAGAATACTCTATAAATCTAGAAATAAATATATAAGCCCACCATTTTATACCTAATGTGTCTGTCATAGGTTTCTAAATGACAAAAAAAGACAGCCCCATCTTTATCACAGGTGCTTCTATTTTGAAGGAAACTGTTTAATCACAAAGTAAGAGCTATCACATTGGATAAGAACAAAGGTTCACCTCACTTAGTATACTGTCTCTAACGGTTACCAGCGGCAGGTCACTATGAAGAAAGTATGTGTATGCAAAAATGCAACTGATTTCTGTCAGTTCAGGGACTTGTATGCCAAACATTGCATCCACAGCACTCTATTAAACAGATCTGCTTGGACGCTGGTTGTAAAAAACTAATTGATTTTTGAAAACATTTTTATTTTAGGCTGAGTCAGACGCTGTCTTACTGAGTACTTCCATTTTTGTTATTTTAAACTTGAAGCTGAATAATTTCAACTGATAAACTATAGATCTTGAATTATGAGGGAGAGCAAATAACGAGTTCTTATTTTTCATCTCTGTATTTTCCATGATCTTAATAACTTGTTTATACCTTCTCTTCTCCAGACTGGAGACTTCTGGTCATCTTAGTTTCTCTTTGCAAGGAAATTGTTCTATCCCCAGTCAGGAGTTTTTCTACCCATGTGAGATCCCTGAGACCCTTGTAGGGTCACTATTACAACTCAGGCTCTAGTAATCTTCAGAACATGTTAAGAATTATCTACAGCTTTATTCAGCCCTCTCAAATCAAACAACTGAAAATAAAATAGTTAAAAGTGATTTTAGCTTCCTATCAAAAGTTGCCCATGGTTAAAACCCCATGGCTAAAATAGATGGTTCTTTTGCCAGGAGGAAATCTGACAGCATAAGTATAGATTCACATGTTAGGTAGTTCTGGAAATTTTCTTAGTTCCTGTTGTGGAGGTAAGGAGAGAGTGAGCTTCCTTTTTTTACACTGCTCTTCACAACCTTGTTTTATATTGAGTGCTTAGCTGCCCTTCCTTCCTTGGCAACAGACATATAAATGATAAACGTAAACTAAACATGTACACATACACACTTTCTGTTCACTCCAGTATCTTGCCTACACTGCAGAACAGTTCCTGGTCCACTGCTGCTGCAAGACTGTGGCCAGCAATGCTTCGGCAGCATCTAACTAGGCTACGTGCCAGGAATTGCTAGCAGAGACAAGGATGCGGCATTTGTTGTATGCAGGAGCTTTCAATGTCCTACAAGAAATTTTGTTTCATTGTCCAACATATTCCTCTTACTACTTTTCTCCTCTCAGTTGCATGTGAACTTCTACTGAAGCCACCAGCAGAATGTTTGACTTAGCTGGAAAAAGAATTAAGGATATTTGGATTGCCTTCCCGTTAACACTGATGTGTCATTGTTCATTTCCATTTTATTGAACTGTTAGAACTTTCGACATTTTAATGTCATTTCAGTGGGCATAGTCCAGCACAGAGTTCAAACCTAAAACTTCTTTTTCATGTGTGCTTTTATTTTCTAACATATTCTTCAATATATTTTGTTCAAAACTAGATGATTCCAAGGTTATGCAGCATCAAAAAAACCCAAGTCTTCTTCAACAATGCATAGAAAACCTGCAAATAAATTAAATTGTAAATAGTGAATAAAATTGAATTCCTGGGAAGGACAGAAAATGGCCTTGCCCCACTTCAGCACCAAAATGGTCAGACAAGTCAATCGGTTCTCTTTTAGTTCAAGCAAAACCAAGGGAATACTTGGGGTGCAGGAAGGCAAAGAGGAGTTTAATTTCTTTGAGAGATACAAAAAGGCCATTTGGTGTTGAAATTAAATATTTAGTTAGGAGCTTTCTCCAACAGAAGCAGAGAAAAATGCAGATTTGGAATTAGGGGAGTCTGTGGCAAACACCTGTGTAAGAGATATTGATCATAATGGCACTAGGGCTGGAGATGCTCCTCTGATTCCCCAGCCTGGACTCTACCTCTGTTCATTCAGCTGACACGCAGGACCTTTTGTTTACAAACCCAGATCCAGGCACTTGCCACAGACTTGACCTTGCATTTTCCAGCAGATCACAGAGCTGCTCTGGAAAGTGTCAGTGCTCCAGAATAACTCGTAGCTCAGGGAAAAGTCACTATGGAAAAAGCTGCTGCCCTGGAGAGGAATTATCTGGGTCCTGCCTGTCTTGACCTGGGTGTGGACAATCAAGCAGTCGATTTTCATAGGAATTTAATTATTTTTGAGATATTTTGAGAGGTTTTGAGACCTTTCTCTTGCTTTAAAACATTGTTGAAATGGGCTGAGTGCTTTGCTACATGCTATTACAAAAGCCTGTGATACTCTTTGATAAACCAAAGTATTTTGAGTGTATTTTCTTAATTTCTCTAAAAAACTTTTTCCCCTGCTGCTTGTAGTTCCAAGAAGGATTGTGCGCTCCAAGACAGGGGAGAGTGTTGCCAGAATAAGACTGTGTCCTGCAGTATTCCTTTCTTTTCAAATGCAGAAAGTTCTGAAGGATGTTTTTTTCTGCAGAGCTGCCTGCCTGGAGATCTGAACTAAATCCAGGGAAATATGCAAAAATTCTAAAGACCATTCCATAAGAAAGAAATGAAAACAAGTGCATGCTATAGCCATGGAAAATGTAAAAGTCTAAATGAATTCTTCAGGGACGTGGATGCCAGGTTGTGCTGCAAAGGGGGTGAATATGGCTCAGAAGCTGAACTGCAAGTTTGCAGCCTCCCTGGAGGTTTGGTTCTGTTGCAGTGGCTCTGTGTTGCTGTGAACAGCGCTTTCAGGGAACTGCACCTTCCTAAGTAATTCTGCAGCAGCGCAATCCTATATTTAATCAATTCAGGCATCCTGAAATACTTCATTGCCCAGCATGAACATCACTGCACAGACTCAGAGACCAAGCAAATGTGCTTGGTCCCCATTCACACAGGTTAGATAGATATTCCTTTATAGAAGAACAGCAGGTGAGGCACAGATGAAAGAAAGAATGAAAATGTTGTGTGAGAGTTTTCTTCCTTTCTCTAATGTGATAAAACTGAGGAAGGTTTGATTTTTGTGTTTGGTTGGTTTTTAGTGCTCCCCATCTCCACTTGACTCTTGGAAAACAAAAGGGATTATTTAGGTATGTTGTACTTAGGATGAACAGTTTTAGATGTAATGGTAACTTAAAACAAGCTCATATTTGTTTTAGATGTAATGGTAACTTAAAACAAGCTCATATTTGTTTTAGATGTAATGGTAACTTAAAACAAGCTCATTTTTGTCTCAGGAATACAATAAAGCAATAAGGCCTGTGAATGCAGAAGTTCTATGGATATCACATGTACAGAAATTCCCTTCATTTCTCATGGTGCAATTGAGAATAAGAACTTTCTTGTAAATGGGATACCTAGTGAAGCACAACACACCCTCACAAGATCCCTATAACAATACCAAATATTTTTTTAAAAGTACATGTTCTTCTTAGAGTGGAATATCTTCAGCCAACTCAACATTTTGTTTACTGTTTTCCACTTTTGAATAGCTGCAGTAGTGAATAGACCTTGGCTGATGCCAGATGCCCACCAAGTCACTTCTACTACTCCCCTCCTCAGCAGGACAGCAAGGGGAGAAAATAAGATGTAAAACCCCTTTATGGGTCAAGATAAAGGCACTTTAATAAAGCAAAAGCAAAAACTGGGCATAGAAGCGCAGAAAAAAAAAGATTTTACTCTCTACTTTGCATCAGCAGGCCATGTCCAGCCACTTCCTGGGAGCAGGGCTTCAGCACATGTGACAGTTGCTCTGGAAGACAAACGTTGTAGTTAACAAATGCCCACCCTTCCTCCTCCTTTCTCTTAGCTTCTATTGCTAAGCAGATGTCATATGGTATGGAATACCCCTTTAGTCACCTTGGGTCAGCTGTCCCAGCTGTGTCCCCTCCCAAGAGGTGATCTTGCCCATCCCCACCCTACTGTTGAGGGGGGATGTTGGAAAAACAGCCTTGATGCTGTGCCAGCACTGCTCAGCTGTGCTCAGCCAAAACACTGATGTGTCATCAACACCTTTCTAGCACCGCACTATGAGGGCTGCTATGGAGAAAATTCAACTCTATCTCAGCTAGACTCAATACAGCTGCATATCAATCAGTACCTTGCTGTCTGTAACCATTACAGAACCTGCACGTAACAGCTAATGGTTATCAAATGATAACTTTGCATAAAAGCAAAGTTGAAAAAACATTCCTTTAGAAAAATTCCACTGAATGGGGAAGATGGTATTTTTAGCATCTCTAATTCTGCCTGCAGGAAAAATTATTATTTACCTCAGTAGGAGTACATGAAAAATTAGTACCTGTCTGCAGATGGAAATGCAGTATTTTAATATAAGGTATTCATTCACAAGAATTTAGAGAAGACCAGGAATATATTTTCTTAAGGTCATCTTAAATTGATTAATAATGGGCTTTAATTAAACTGAGACAATGATTTCTTCCATTCAGCTTCCACTGGTTTAAATTAGTTGTTGCCTGTACATGTTAACAAGGCTTTGGGCTGTAACTTGCTTGTTAGGCCAACAGACAGAGGGACTTGGTCTTGTACTAAATCTGATGGACATCACTGGGAATTTCCTATAAGATGAAGTAATTTTCCCTGGACCGATCACTGTGTAGGAGTGGGACCTTCAGTCCCCCCATCTGAGAAGGCGTGGGAGCATCCTGAGAGGTTGCGGGAGACCTTGACTCTGCCATCAGGCTCAGCCTGTTCAGTTCCAGACAGAAGGGTCAGCTGGTTGGTAACATGAGGTCTAGAAAACCAGAAACCAAAACGGTGTTACTAGCTGATTCCATGTTAAAGGTCATCTGCAAAATAAACCCACCTCCTTCATTGAAACAAACCAAGGAAAGCTTGTGCCTTCATAATCAGGGTTTTCTGATGTTGCTTGTCTTGATCTTTCTTGCTCTTACCTCTAGAATTTTCCTTATCTGCAGAATTTACAAAGATGGCAGCTGTTGCAGGAGGTATGGAAAGCTTGGGGAGCTCCTAGCAGTGTGGTTGTATACCACCAAGCATCAAGGGTCATTTTTATAAGGAGGAAAACAAACACAAAGGGGTTAATTTAGGATTTTTCATCCATACACATTTTTTATTGAGAGACCCAGTTGGTGTTTTTTAAACATGTATGCAGTTGTAGAAAGTTTCTATCATTTCTTATCCTCATTTTCTAGACACAGTTAATAGCACCCAAGATTAGCTTCTTATTTCAGGGCTCCTTGTCCATTCAGATTTTGCTTAAGACATTTTTCATAGCTTGATTATAGAGCATAAAAGCCCAGTTTGTCCAAACAAGTTTACTCATGTGATGTTCCCACAGCAGAAGTTGGTCAAGTTCCCTGCTGATGGATATATTCTGATGGAAACCACTCAAGCTGGTAAATATTCAGCTGCCCTTAAAAAGGAGGGAGGAAGGAAGTTTTCAGGTGCTGGGGCACTTGCTGATGCTCTGCTACAAAACCTCTGCACTTGGCTGGGGTAAGAGAGCCCTTCACTGGTGTGGAGTGCGGGAACAACTTTAAATGAAGCACCTGTAGACGGGTGGTTTTAGAGATTTGAGTCATAAGAGCCACACGAACAAAATGCTCTGCTTAGCTTGATGCAGCTATTAGGATGCCTAATAAATATTTATAGCCCCTCACCGGGGAGGTGATTGACAGCACGGGGGCAATCCTTATCCAGTAGCTGCAGGCAAGCAGCCGCTTCGGAGAAAGGATCTCGAGGGGTGCGCAAGAGCGGGTCTGCGCTGCCTCCGCACTTGCGGAGGAGCTTGGGCAGACCTCGCTACCTCAAAGGTCCTCCCTGTGTTCTCCCCCAGAGGCTGCGACTACGCTCCCAGCAGGGGCTCACTCCGCTCCCCGGCGGGACGAGCGGCCGGTGGGCTGGTCTGCACGGCGCGGCCCGCCCAGCCGGCCCGGCCGGCTCCCCCCGTCGGGCGGGGAGGGCGCTGCGGCAGGGACTGCAGCCCCGCGGAGAGCTGCGGAGCCGCCCCCCCCGGCCGCAGCTGGGCTGCCTGCAGGTGAAGGGAAAGTCGTCGGGGAGAGAGGGAGAAGGAGGCGGAGAAGGAGGGAGCGCGCAGCCCGCCTTGCGCGCTGCAGCCGGTGAAGGCTCCGCACCGCCCCCCCAAGTTGTCCGCGGCGGCTGCGTGTAGGCGCTGCGCTCTGCTCCGCGGAAGTGAGTGGTACCCAAAGTTTGCCTTCCCGGGGGACCGGGTGACCTTGGGGCGGCCGCGCCGCGGGCAGGTGGGGCTGAGCGGGGTGGGGGTTGGCGCTGGGGATGCGCCCCGCTTCCGACGCGTTGCCCTCGCCGTACGGCACCGGTATCAAACGTGGGGGTTGGAGGGGTGCCCGGGCTGGGGTGGCACCGGCAGCCGCAGCCGGGAGCGAGCCGGGCGGCTTGGCGCGGGGGTTGCTCCGGGGGACGGGCTGGGGCGTTCGGCAGCGCAGCATCCTTCGGCTGCTCCGGCTGTCCCTGCGCGGACCTCTGCGTGTCTTCTGCTTGTAAGTAAACTTGCTAATATGTCAGACTTAGAAGTTACTTATTTGTAAGCGTGGAGTACCACAAAAGATGTTTTCTCCAAAAAAATGTGAAGGGGGGGGGGAAGAGAGTGTGTATGTGCTGACTGTAGGAAGGTTTCCACAACAGAATTAATGTGCTCTTTGTAGGAAAAAAATAACAAACCAGGCTTTTATGAACTTGCAGTTTGAGTCGGAAGCTTTTCCCTTGAGCCTTAAGGGAGAGTCCACTGCTTGTCCGGGTGCACCGGCTGTCGGACCCTAGCCCCAGCTCGCTGCCCCTCTCGAAGGGACCGCGGGAGGGTGGGCGAGGCTTGGTGAGATGGTTTGCGGGTCTATTTGGCCATGTGTGCGCCCTGAGGTATGATTTACTGTCAGCTGAGGGCCAACTTTTTCTGCTGCTTCTGGAGTTCAAAGCAAAACTATTGTTAACTTCAAGAATAGCAGAATTTGGCTTGTCTGTGTTTGGCAGAGCTCAGCCTCTGCATGCACCATTGGTCAGCATGGTGGTGCAAGTTTCTCAGAATATTAAATGTCATCTTTAGTGCTTTATTTTTGTGCTGCCGTTTAAAATGAGTCATTCTTAATTTGCTTTCATTTCTTGTTCTTTCTCTGTCCTGATACCTTCAAGATACTTGTTTGGAGCTCTGCAGATGAGCATTGTGTGCTACCCAGGGACATCACTAGCTCGTCGTTTGCGTAGCTCCAGTTGCTTGAATGGCTGTGTGGACAGTAGCTTTTTCTTACTGTGAAAGCCTAACTAGGCTATTAAACAAAGTATTGCATAATATCAAACATTAAGACGTCATCTTGCAGACTTTCAGTAAGCTGTCTTTCTGCAAGTTAGAGATGAAAATCAAAGCCTTATTTATTTATTTATTCTGACCTTGTGAACTGCGTGGAGCCAAGTGCAGTGAGTATGCAGTGCATAGAAGCCTGTATCATCTAGCTCTCCAAGAATGACGTTTATATACAATGACCAAGCTAGAAGAACTGTGACTGTATGTAACTTTTTTGCCTTAACTGTATGTTTACCAAGAAATATGACCTAATCTCAAATTCCTTTGAAAATACCTGAGCTAATGCATGCAGGAAGTTCAATGCACACAGCTGGTCTTGTTGTGCATGTAGTGTCCAGGGTGCAGCGTTAATAGTGCAGAACTCTCTGCGGCTCACAGTGCCTTCACACTGTGCATACCTGGAGCTCTGACTGATGTCCACAGGCCCAAAGTTATAAATTATGTAATGTGTTAGTTCAGGCTGTGGGCTGTGGAGAACTTTTATCCACAGATCACTGCAAAATTAGATGAGGGGATTTAGTACTGAGTATTTTTAATGCTTCTCTGCCTGGAACTATATACTGGGTTTTTTCCTGTGTGGCAGAGGAATTATTCTAAAACTGTTTTGACAATTTGCTAGAGTTTAGGCTGGCTCTCTTTTCTAAAGCATTCAATGTGCAATGATAAAGCTGCCATTTAAAGAAAACTACTACATTTACTTACTTTTTTCTTCTTTCTGGGATATGTCCCATGTTGTATCCTCTCTCCCCCCTTCCCAATTTGCCTTTGTATTCCTCTTCATCGTAGGGTTTGTGGTTGGTTTTTTTTAAACTCTATAGCTATTCAGAACATCTAACTTACTCTCTACCTACTTACTCATCTAACTTACTCTCTACCTACTTACTCTATTTGCAACAGCAATCTCCTGTTTATTGCTTTCTGATAAATTACTGTGCTATTACTCCATATATGTAGCTTTTAGTTTAAGCTATAGGAAGAGGTGGGAAAAGTTAGCTTGCCTTTTTTTCTGCCTTATTGCCCAGAAAGTCAATACTCTGATATGGCAGAATTATTTCTTGAGAGAATAAATTTGTTTCTCTTCACTGAAGGTTAAAGCTTGGCAGCTTTTTAGTTGGAGTCTTGTGTAATAGCTGCTGCCTGGGCAGTGGTTTTGTTGGGGCAAGGATGACGTCTAGGCTGCTGTTGGTAATAGCTTGGATTTTGTAAGGTTGCCCTTAACTGAAAAGCTCTCTTGTGTTTGACATTTGCTGTGACTCCTTGCTGTAAGCAAAGGGAGACAGTTAATGATTTTGAAGCTTGTCTTTCACTCAGATGAGGATGTTTAATTCTAGTTCCTGTTCGAACTCTCAGCCAGGATTGAATTTTCACTTATTTCACTATTACGTCCTTATTGCACTTGGTATTCTTACGCACATATGAAAAAAATTTATGCATATACTGAGAACTTTGGTACTTAAAGATTGTTTTATAGATACAGAAGTCTTAAAGATAAGACTTGCTTATTTTTGTAATTATCTTGATTAATCAGTGTTTACAGAGGACTATTGGAAGTTAAATTAGAAGCAGTGAAGAAAGCAATGAGGAGAAAGGCTGGGTGGCAAATCTAGGACTAAGAAAAAGGACAAAGCACTGAAGCAAGAAGCAGAGGACACAGAGCAAGCTGAGAGGGAGGGAACTGAAAAAATAACTGGGAAAGTGGGGTGGAACTAATGTTAGCTGGCAGGGAAAGAGGAAGAATGTGCACTTTCTTTTTCTATTCAACCCATTGCTTATGTCAAATTGTAATGAGTTAACAATCTGCAGGGGGATGATTATTTTTACTTGCCATTCTTATGTTGATTCTGCATTTGACATTGTTGTGGTGGACAGAAGCTCAAGCCTGTAGAGAGGAATTGTATTGCAGACCCAGCTTAGTTATCTTCGTACACTTCTGGTAACTGATTAATTGATCTTGTACACTACCTCAGTCCTGGGCTTGTGTGCTGAAGCAGTCCATGGAACTGGTTTGTCATGCTATGTGTACCAACACATTTGGGTGTAAACATGTACAAAAACTGGCAACTTGTGCATTTGAAGGGCAGTTGGTGGTAACTGCTGTCCCCCATAAACAGCCTGACTGGAATGTAAATTCCTGACCTGGGGGTGAAGGCCTTCCAGTCCATTTCAATTACTTGGGCCTTTGGGCCTCTTCTAAAAGAGTGCTTTCCAGCTAGGCATCACTGACTCTTTAATTCTGCAAAAATTAAATTGCCTTTCCTTGAATATACTGTGGCGTAAAGAGATATTCTTCTATCACAGCAAACATCTCAATCCTTCTGGCTGAAAAAGGTGAGGTCCTTGGTCTTGATCCAGTGAAGACCTGCATAAGATACTTGACATTCAGTTTATCTGTAAGTCTCTCTAGATTTCTATTTGTAGATTTGGATTCACTAAAGATGTCTGGGAACTTGTATACATAGTTTAAACATGCAAGACTGCTCCTATTTTTTTTTTTCCCTCGATATAGTTGAATAATAGTGTTTATCTCATTTTTCATGTAACATAAGCTGGAATTGGCTATATTCTTGGATGCCTCAGAATTAATTAAGTAATGGAACTGTAGTTTTCCAAGCCAGCGTGAAATGAAATAACTTTAGACGTATACAAAAATCAAGGAAAACACTGAGATATATGGGCTAGATCTTGGGGTAATAACATTATTTGTGCCAGGGAGGTGGGCCATGCCAGGAAAAGAAACAGGTTCTGTGGCAGGAAGGGACAGAATGGGTTGAGACAGTGCAGTGGTTCCTCCAGAAATATCCCATGATGGTAATGGGGGGTGTGCATTTATTTCCTCTTAAGGAGATATTAAAATGATCAGTTGTTATCCCTTTTGTGCCAATTTTCTTGGGTAGGGGAAGGGGAGAAAATCCTCCTTTAACTCCCCATTGAAAACATCTCGGGAAACCCTTCACTGAATCATTGGGAGTATCTCCAAATCACTTGATACTGTATTTGAGTTTGTACAATTTAATGGTTAGTCTGTAAAATCTTGTTGTCCATGGGTGGTTTGGTTTAATGCAGTGTAGCTTTTGTGTTTGTTACTATACAAATATTCCTTGTATCTTTTCCTTCCTCCTGTAGTGTTATGCATCTTTTTACCTTGGGGTCCAGGCTGCCCCTTTCCATAATTAAATTTGTATGTGTGTGATTTTCTTTTCTCTTTTTATACATGACAGACTAAATCAGTTTGTAGATCTTATGAGCTGCAGGGGAAGCTGTTACTCTTCAATGTCCCTTCTTTGAGCTTGGTAAGATATGAAATGGTGCCTTTGAGGAAGTCAGTAGGAGTTTGGTTGAGTGCACCACAGGACAGTTGAGGTTGGCAGGGAACCTCTGGACGGTCATGTTGGTCAACCTGCTTGTTGAAGCAGACTTACCTAGACCTGGTTATACAGGTGGCTTTTGAGCTTCTCCAAGGATGGAGACTCTAAAGCCTCTCTGGGCACTCTATGCCAGTGCTCAGTCAGTATTGCTAGAAAAGATGTCTGACTCCTTGAGGTGGAATTTTGGAGAAGTCCTTACAAGCTTTGTCACTGAGGCTGAGTACTTGATGAAGGATTCAACTTAAAACAAACAAAACACACCACCACAAAAACTTCTGGGGTTTGCTTATTGCTTAGGTGCCATATACATCTCTGTGCTGCTCAATCTCAACAAAAGTTGGCACTTTACTCTTCAGCTGCCTGCCTGGTGCTTCCCTTTCATTAATTTTTCCTATGACCTGTATCCCAAAACAGGATTCCAATGTTGTGTTCATGCAAGCTTCCTTTACAAGGATGGAGCAGGAAGCCCTGCTTACAGTACTGGCTAAAGGACCCCTTAATTCTGGTAGAATGCCACTTAGTTTTGTCAGATTTAGGAGTCCTGGGCAACATGGGTCCTAACATGCGTGCATCGCTCCTGCTCTTTTTCTCTCCTGGTGTGATATTAGGGCTGACCCAGCTGATGCTGGTCATCTCTCTGTTCACGTACCTGGATATGCAATTCAAGCAGTCCTCTCTTTAGCTGGAGTCCCAAGTCTCACAGGAGACTTTCTGGGAAACAAACAAAAAATGTATTTATTATTTACAGTTTGTGATTTGTTCTTAGATTTTTTAAAAAATATCACAGGCTGTGAAATGTTACTGCATAGTTAATGTTGCTGCCTTATTCTGTCCTTTCCTTAGAATTCATTGAAACTGTATTGCACGAATCCAGTCTTGCTGCATAACTTGGGTATAATGGATGGCATAATATGCAAGACTGCTGATAATCAGGCATTTGCTAATTGTTTTAGAAACTGTGTATAGCTTTTCATCTTAGGAAGGTTCTTAAAAGTGAAATGTAGCGTATTAACTTTTTCCTCATCTTTGCCTCTTTCCTTTTTTAAACCAACTTTTTCTTACAGTATTGCATAAAACAGAATGATAGAAGACCCTTTACAAACATGGCAAAGTTCAGCATTATGTTGTTGTATATTAGCATGCCAGTGGGGTTCTCTTGGGATCACATATTTGGAATATGGATTGTGAAGATAGTTGAGACTGAGTATTGCTTTAGTAACAACGAGTCCTACCTTGGAAACTGCATTTTTTCTGGCAAGAGTCTAAATTCTGTGTTTAGGAAATACTTTCTGTCCTTTATTGCTATGACTTTGTATGGAGGTTACTTGGAAATGTTTGATGGAAAAACTTCTGCAGATTTCTTTCGCCTTTATTTTGAAATCCGTGAGGATGGATTATATATATTTGTTACTTAGTCATGGAGTATGCAATTAGTACTTTAGCTGAACATGTATTATGCATTTAGTGAAGAAAAGCTTTCCATTGTCATGCTTATTCTAATAAACCGTATTTTCATATGGATAATCCTCTTCTAATGTAATTGGAAAATGGAGCTAATACTTAAATGTCCTGAGTTTAAGGAATGATGGGATAGCTGTAGTACGCTACTGAAATATCAGCAAAGTAAAATTGAAGTGCAAAGGAGTCATGCTTACATATTATTATATAGTATAATAAGCATGGCTGCATCATATTTGTACTTTGTCCAGTCCCATTTCTAGCAGTCTTGCATGTGGTGGTATAGTCATTTTAAAGACTTTAATTGTCTAAAAGCTTGCCAGCTTGCATTTGCCAGCTATGCTGAAATCCTGGCCAAACTTTTCAAGAGCGTGCAGTAATCTGCAGTTGGCTGAGAACAGCGGATATAAATAGATGATATGGTGCTGAATTACAATTGATTATTGAGATTCAGCTATATGTAATAGATAGCCATAAAAAGGCAACATTGTTTCCCTAATATGGGACTTTAAATGAATGCAGTATCTTTTTTTTTTATTTATTTTATTTAGCAAAGTTAATGTTTATCATAAAATCTAGCTCATGGTTTCATGACTCTTTGCAAATGATAATCTCTTTCTGTTCTTAAAAAGAAAAGAGTTGTGGTCCTCTATCTGGTTGTTTTCCAGTTGGAACAGCTCATTATTTTATTTTGGGGTTAGGCAAAATTTGGATGAAGGCAGTACATTGTATATGTAAATATTTTTCAAGCATCTTGCCTCAGAAATCATATTGGAGAACAGAAGTATATAGCTGATAGTATTTTCAATATTATTTGCATTGCCTCTTCCCAATAACAAAGACTAGCTGATGCCAGATTGGAACTTTTAAAGTTATAAGATGCAAAGTCTCATTTATGCAATCAGTTTTCACTAAACTGTGTTTAACTTCATGATAGTACCTTTCAGAGGCTAGACTAACATCAAGGTCCAGCTGCATGACATGTTGTGGCATGTATTGTAAGGACTAATGGGATAAATCAAGCTGGAAGGAACTTCAGAAAATCTCTAGAGCAGCCCTGTACTCACAGCAGGGGTAACTGTGGTATCAAACCAAGCTGCTCAGAGCTTGATCCAATCATGCCTTGAAAAAGTCCAAGGATGGAGCCTGCACAACCTCTTAGGGCAGCCTCTGCTGCTACATGACTATCCTTACAGTGGGAACAACTTTATGGGTTATGGATTTCTCCAACCTGTATGATTGGTGGGTGCTTTTGTGTTAAATCTTCCCTTCATTGTTTGTGTTGCTTAACAGGAAGCTTTGCAGTTTGATTTTCATAGAATAGTTAGGGTTGGAAAGGACCTTAAGATCATCTAGTTCCAGCCCCCCTGCCATGGGCAGGAACACCTCACACTAAACCATGTCACCTAAGGCTCTGTCCAACCTGGCCTTGAATACTGCTAGCGATGGAGGATTTACAACTTCCTTGGGCAACCCATTCCAGTGCCTCACCACCCTTACAATAAAGAACTTCTTCCTTCTATCTAACTTGATCTTCCCCTGTTTAAGTTTGAACCCGTTACCCCTTATCCTGTCACTAGAGCCCCTAATGAAGAGTCCCTCCCCAGCATCCTTATAACCCCCCTTCAGATACTGGAAGGCTGCTATGAGGTCTCCACGCAGCCTTCTCTTCTCCAG
>WYDI02018997.1:0-40987 GCA_009867235.2 Psittacus erithacus | reverse complement strand
GCAGTGTTCAAGGCCAGGTTGGACACAGGGGCTTGGAGCAAGCTGCTCTAGTGGAAGGTGTCCCTGCCCGTGACAGGTTGGAACTGGAAGAGCTTTAAGGTCCCTTCCAACCCAAACCAGGCTGGGGTTCTCTGAAGGTGGAGCATGGATGTTTTTAGCTCCTCTCTCCCGATGCCTGGCTGTCATGAGCCATGCTCCCAGATTCCACACCGCTCACGTATGGGCGCCATGCTCCTTCTCCAGCCTTCATCCAGCCATGCCACTGGTGTTGCCCCCAGGCAGTGTTTCTGGTCTGGCTGAAAATAGCCTGAAGCTAATTTTAGCCTCGGCAGTGTTCTATGTTTCAGGTCACTGGGGTGATGCTGTGCATGCGCGGGGCATGGTGTGTGCAGGGATGTGCACACATGGGCATCTGCACTGACATTAATGCTGAGGGCGGGCACCCTTTGGTATGATAACAGGGGATCTGTTCCCCTTGTCTCAGCACAAAACCAGACTGGGGATTAAGAGAAGACTTTAGTGTTCCCTTCTTCCCCTTGATATAGCGGAATCTGCCTAGGGCAGGACATTTATAGCTGCCCTCCCTTATCGGGAGCTCTCTTGGGTTTCACTCCTGGGTGACACCTGGGAGTGTGCCCTGGTGCTGCTGTAGGCAGCTAGAGGAGGTTGCAGCCTTCCTGCCCTGCACAGCCCATTGTCCCTGCGGGCTGGAGCCGGTGCTGTGCAGTCAGGGGTAGCAGTGCCAGGCACCTGCAGCAGCAGCCTCATCCTCCTCATTTCTCTGTGAGCAGCAGGCAGGACAGATCTCTTGGCCTGGTATCACAGGTATCTGTGCCACAAGACTTTGCTCAGCGCTATCATAGTCTTTACTGAAGCTATAGGAGCTCAATAAGGAGGAAAGTCCTTCTTTTGGAGAGATGCCACATGCAAATTGGTGAACTTGCTCCAGGTTCTCCATCAGCTCCCTGGGTCTCTATTCTCCATTTTTCACACTTGGGTTTACAATCTTGCTTCAAGGAGGAGATAAAGATCTGTTCAGCAGGGTCCCGAGAGCAAGAGACTGTCCAGGGAAGGACAGTGGGGTCCCGGAGGGGCAGGAACCATTCCAGCATCATGGAGCAGATCATGGTTAGCATCTGGGAGAAACTGCAGGCAGCCAGGGCCCCAGGGAGAGCACAGCCAGGGCTTGGGCTGCAGCAGCAGCAGCTAAGTCCCTTCTCACCCCAGGGCAGCTGCAGAGAGCAGGTCCCTGCCTGGCTGCCCTCTAACCCTCCAGGCAGGGAGTTGGGGGCTGAGACACTGTGCTGGGAGCTGCTCTCTCTCCTGGCCCACACGTTGCATTCTGAAGACCCCATAAAAAGCTTCGAGGTGACTCACTGCAAGGACAACCATCAGCATGGCTGAGACACTGCCTGGAACAGATCCTCCGAGGCTGTTATTTAAGGCTGAGGGTCGCACTGAGTGCGGGATAAACACATCCTTGTCCTGGAGATCCTGCTCCAGCACAAACTCCTTAGGCTGTGGAGAGCTCACTAATGAGGAAAGAGAAAGTAGAGCAGAGTTGGTGCTGGTGACCTGGCGTGGCCATCCTAAAGATGCTCCAACCAGCCGCTGCTGGCACAAGGCTTCTGGCCCCTTCGTGGATGCTCTGGGGAGCCCTTTCTCTCCACATCAGGACAAAACCAAACTGCAGGATAGAAAACTCAGGAGGAGGCAATGGGTTCACTCTTCCCCACTTTATTCAGACCTTCTGGGATAAGGAGGAAGCCATGATGAGGCTTTGGCTGTGCAGTTTGTGTGGGAGCAGGCTTGATCTTTCTCTGGCCCAGGGTCAGTTTAGGCAGGATTTAACCCTGACCTTAAAGAATCCCTTAAAAGGCCCTAAAGATGTCCCCTGCCCACTGTGGAGAACACACCACCCGTATGGCTCATGGGGGTGAGGCTGGGGGAAGAGCTTAGAAGTGATTGCTGCTGCTGGAAACCACAGGCACAGCCACATTTGAGGGTACCCATCACCAAGGTGCCACAAAGGATGAGAGGACCCATGGCCAATGCCTCTCAATGGGACAGCGGGTAGGTTCCTCACTCCCTTTTCCTACAGTGCAGGCAGGGAGAGGGCAAACCTTTGCTGCTCTGCTTACCCATGAAAGCAGCCTGCCCGCACTGTGGGGCTCTGGGGGGGAGCTGAGGCTGCTGCAGAGGTGACGTGCCTGGTCCTGCGCCAGCCCCTCGCTGCACGGGCAGTGACCCTGGCTGCCTGCACCCCGGCCGGCTCGCTGAGACACACACCCCAAAATCGCCCTGGGTTAAATTACTGGGCTCATCTCCCGGCTGCTATTTCCTTCTGTCCCAGAGCCAAGCGAGGAGCTTGTAGAAAACAAGAACGTGTCAGTCAAAGGGTGCTGTGAGTCAGAGAGCTCCCGGGCTCGCGTCACGCGGGGCTGCTGGTGGCAATGGGGCTCTCTGCAGCCTCCCCGGCTGCGAGGGGCACCTCACCCCGGCTGGGTGCTGCTGTGGAAGGTGGCCAGCTTCTTCCCCGGTGACTCCCCCCAAAGTGTCTGCCTCCCTGGGCAGCCTTCCCAATGGGACGCCGCTGCCTGGCTGCAAGCCGGGCTGCAACCCTGTGTTCAAAAGGTGTTTTGGTGTTTCCTGGCAGAAAGCTGCTGGTGACCCAAATTCTAAACATAGAAGCAAGTCCATTTTTTGTAGCAAACACAGAACGACTGCACCACGGTCATCGCTGGAATAGGTCCTTTTGTAAAGAGAACACGTGGGTTTCTTTCTGGTGAGGTCACCTCCTGGCTGTGGTCATTCTCAGAGTGACCTCAGGGTTATTTGCTGCAGGTAAGCTCCTCCATGCTCCTTCTCTGCTAGAAAGCCATGCTCAGAGCCTCTGGCAAATCCCAGGCCTGAGGCTGCAGGTCTCTTGTGATGGACCGTCCCCACCTCAGGTGATGGGCAGCTCCTCTGGGTTGAAGCCTGCCTGCTGCCTGCTCCAGGGGCAATGCTGCTGGAGAAGGCTGATGAGCCATGTCCCTGTCTTTCCCATGCACCTTTGGGTGCCATGCAGGCTGTGGACATCTGCTGGTGGCACAAAGAGGCTTCTTGGGATGGGAGGGCTGTGGTTGCCACCTGGCATCATATCAGCATCTATCCTTGGGCATCTCTGGGGAAGCAGGGTGACGGGAGAGGTCATGCTGGGGACCATTACTGATGGACCTTCCTCTGGACACTAAACTACAGCAAGGCTCCAATGAGATTTCTCAGGGGCTGGTAGTTTTGACCAGTTTAAGTGAATTTTGAGAAGAATGAGTAGAGGAAGAGCTGACACCCACAGCACACACGTCCACACCTCCTCTCTCTGGCGCAACCACTCAAGGGGCCAGAGCTCCTCACAAAGAGCAATTTTTAATGATGTAAACCAGCGTATTTTGCCTTTTCTTGACCTAGGACACAGAAAACCAACTTCAGGCAGGAGCTCCCAGGCAAGTGCATCCCAAGAGATGAGCAGCATGAAAATAGCAGCCTGAGGAGCTGAGGCGCGCTGGAGATGTGGGTTATTGGTGGCACCTCCCAGGCCACTTCACCAGGGCTGGATGGGTGTCAGGGTTTCTGGGCACATCCCCAGGTCTTAGAGTCAGTGCCTTGAGGGCTCATAGTAGAATAGGGGTGGCCAGGACAGGGTCCTTTTGGGGAAGAAGAAAGAGCAGCTTCTACTCATTTAATTTTCCTGTTCCCTGTTATTTTGTGCAGAGCACGTGTTTAAGATCTGTCTCCATTCATCACAAACGTACTTCTTCACTAACTGCTCTTCCCAGCCCCAGCACGAGCACACAACTCACACTATGGCATCAAGCCACGTGGCTCAAATGGATTGTGGTCTGCAGGCACTGTGAGTACCTCAGCTGCTGCAGACCCATACCCCCAGGACATGCAGGGCCCCGGCTGTGAAATCATGGCTCAGCAGTTACCCGTGTGACCCAAGCATCACCAGGAGCAATGACTGAGGTAGTGCTCCCTGGGCTTGGGGAAAAACTTGTGACAAGATGGAGGAGCAGCATCTGCTCAGGGTGCAGCAAGGTGACCCTGGGGACCAGCGGGGAAACTGGCGCAGACAGAAAACTGGAGGGATGCCCTGGGACACCCTTGCTCCGTCCATCCCAAATGCTGGAGACGTGTTTGGAGGGCTTTGCAGCAAACCAGTCATACTGTTATTTCCTAATCTCGTATTTTTTCAGAAGTTTGGGGTAACTGGACCCAGCATCTTCATTTTCTAATAAACGACAGGTAAATAATGATAGCCCTGACTGATTTGCATGCCACGTGTTGGGTGAAATGAAGCACGTGCATTCCATGCTGGCCCTGCACCTTGCCGGGAGCTATCAGCGCTGCTTCCCAAAACCTCTTAGGTGAAGAACCCAACGTGGTCATCATCCCATTTTCAACAGTCACCCAAATGCACAGAGTGCTGAGCAGCAGAGCCTGAGGCCACTGTGGGTGCAGACTCATGCTGTGACATACCCAGGTTCCAGCTAACTCCATTCCCTGGGGGCAGGTGATGTGCAGTCAGCTGCTGGCTTGTGCAGCCATCGGCCACGCAGGTCAGCTCACTGCAGCGTGACTCTCCTCAGCAACCACCCAGGAGCCGAAACCAGGCCAACCTTTTTGTTGGGGTGCATGCGCCTGCATCCTACCATAGGATGCTGCAGAGAAGTCGCTCTGGTTTCCTTTCCCTTCCTTGGTGTGGCAGATGCTGCTGTTCCTGGGGACTGAAGGCTCTCCTTGGTACCCCTATAACACAGCCAGAAGGCAGAGTGATGTAGACCCCAGCCCAAGGTGGAAGCTCGGTCATCACAGGCTTGTAGGCACAGTAGGGCTGGGTGACCACAGCTTCCTGTCACTGCACCCTGTGCTGGTGAGATTAAAGTCATTTCCCTCTGCCACAGAGGCACAACTGCCAACCATTGCCTGAGCCCCCCACCCGCAGGGCCCCGGGCCGGGCCCAGCAGCTACCAGCAATCTCTGCTGACCACTGCAGGCTGTGCAAAGCTCACTCCTCTGCCTTATCATGTGTGCAGCAGCTTCCCCCCAGCAATAAATCACTGTGGCTAAAAAGTGCCCTGGTAGGGGGCTGCTTTCCTCTTATTGCAGTGAAAGAGCAGAGCAGGGTGCAGCAGAGACCAAAGCATTTCCCACCCTCTTGGACAGACAGGATCATCCCATTAAATCAGCCCTTTCGGGGACATGACAGTGCAAATGGGACTATTTACCCTGGGATAAGTTTAACCCTGGCATTTATTTATATCCACTCCTGTACAGCAGCAGGATTAAAAGTTCATTTCTGCACTCCAGCTGCAGCCGGGATGAGACATATCGTGATCACTCCATGCAAAACAAGTACCAACAAAAGCAGCAGAATGAAACCCAGCAGCAGCATAAGCTGATGTTTTCAAGCAGGGGCCTGGCTGGAGGTCAAGCTTGAGCTACACCATAACTTCTGGGAGTCTCCTGACCATGCCTCCACCGTGCAGTGCCAAGCACCTCCAGCTCTGTGGGGCATTAGTTGAAACTGCAGTAGCTGCCTGGAAAAGCCCTTCACAGACCTCCCAGACGAGGAGACTTTCTGTTTAGAAGTGTTTCAAGCTCCACAGGTTTCTGCTTCCCTCCTGGCAAAGCGGGGCAGGAGCTCTGCTGGGTGGCAGCTCTCCTCCTGGGATGATTTACACCCTTCTGCAAGATCCGTCAACTACAGAAGACTGAGTGTTATTTAATTTGTGACTGCGGCTTGAATAAGACTCAATTAAATTCTGCCTCTTGTGAATTTGAGATGGGGAATTCTCACCTGCGCTGCCAGATGAGTCCTAACTGTGCCATGCCTGACTCAGACACACAAACTGCTCTATTCATGAGTGTTTTAATAAATGCTCTATCTTTAAACTGACAGTTTCCTGCTGTGTGACAGGCTTGGCACGGCGTCAGACCAAGCGTTGGTCCCGTGGTCAGCCCGTGCTGGGGATGAGGGTGAATTTTGCGGGACATCATGGAGGCTGCAGCCCTGGCACAGGCACTGGCAGTGACACGAGCACTGACACAGGCACTGACACAAGGCACTGACATAGGCACAGGCACTGGCAGTGACACGAGCACTGGCACAAGGCACTGACACAGGCACAGGCACTGACACCGGCACCAGCCAGGGCTTCCTCCCTCCGCTCCCGTCTCATCCCGGCTCCGGAGCCCGTCTGACCCCGCTCGTCCCGGGGCCCCCCGGCTGCGGCGCGGCCCTTCCCGCGGGGTTCAGCCGGGAGCACCCGTGCCCCGCCGCGGCCCCCGGTGACTCCGCTCCCTGCCCTTCGCTCGGGCAAAGCCGCGGGACCCGGCCCGGTTCTCACCCCCCCGAACCCCGCCACGGGACCCCGCGCTCCGGTGGGCGGTGCCGCCCTTCCCCGCCGACCCCGCCCTCCCCTCGCCGCCTCCCATTGGCAGCTTGGCCGGCGGCGGGCGGGCCGCTTTGTGACGTCACGATCAGCTGTCGGAAGGTCCCGATTTGTGCGGGGGAGCGGCGGGCGCTCGGCAGAACCGCGGCATCGGCCCCGGCACCGGCTCCGGCACCGGCTCCGGCTCCGCGCCTCCCGCCGCTCCCCAGCGGTGCTGCCACGGCCAGGGTGAGTCTGCAGCCGCCGAGGCTTCTGCCGTGCGGGGGGGGAGCGGCGGCGGGCGGGGCTCGGGCTGAGCGCGGCCGCTCTCTCACGGCGCGTCCCGCGGGGGGGACACACAGAGACCGACGCCGGGGGGGGGGGGGGTGAAGGCGTCGGGGTCGTTGCCCCATCCCCCCCCCCCCGCGCCCGTTGTTTGTTTCTTCATCGCCGGATTAAGATTCGAGATTGGTCTCCGCTCCCATTGGCTCCGCTAGGGTGACGTATGCCTCATTTGCATATGACATTGAAACGTCGTAAGACTGCCCCCCCTCTCCCCCGCGTTCCGGGCGCGCTTGTCCCGCCGTGACCCGGGTTTGGGATGGGCGTGGGGGTTAGCGACGGCTTCTTCTGCCCCATCCCGTCCCGGGGTCCGTTCTGCCCCATCCCGTCCCGGGGTCCGTTCTGCCCCATCCCGTCCCGGGGTCCGTTCTGCCCCATCCCGTCCCGGTGTCACGTCCCCCCGCCGTGTCCCGCAGCTGCTCGGCCGGTGTCGCCCCGCGTCTCGGCTGGAGCTTTCCCCGGGCGAGCAGCGAATGTGTGCGCTCTCCCCGTAGCTATTAGGGGCTGTTCGGGTGAAACCGGGGGCTTCTTGAACAGGGAATGTGTGATACAGAATGTAGAAATCCCCGCAGTTGTGTCGTCCGTTTTCCTCCGTCTTCCCATCCCGATTCCCCTTGTAAACCCCATGCCACACAGGTTGGTGCGGCGCTGTGCCCTGGGGTGCCGAGTATATCGGGTACCACCCAGAGCAGCTACTGTTGTTCCTGCTCTAAGTGCTCCTGCTTTGGGACAGCTCAAAAACATTGAGAATCCTAAAAGCTCGACTTCCTGCTGGATTTCGTGCCTCTCGCCTTGGGACCTCGGTGGCTTGGCTGAGCCTCGAGGGCCCTGGGCATTAAATCTGCTCTGGGCTGGTCAGCTCAGAAACTTGGACTCTGTGGAGTGTAACTGGAGAAACAGGCTAAAAAGGGCGTTATTGACTTTGTAATGTTTTTATACCTTTATCTTTATGTCATGAGTGTTCAGGGGAGCTACACCCCTGCCCAGAGAGCCTGAGCAAAGGTGCTGGTGCCCAAAATACTGGCTTAAATTCCCAATCTTGGGACCAGCAACACCCACTGCTGACAGCGGCACCCGCGAGGGCTGGGTTGCGTGGGTGCCAAGGGGCTGTCACTGATTTGGCCCAGGCTTTGCTGGGATAGAAAACCATGCCACAAACAGGTGCTGGGCCCCAGTACAGGACCATGCTGTACCCTCGTTCCCACCGGGCTTAGTCTGCAAAGTGCCAAGGACAATTCTTGTTGCTCTAAAATGAATCTTCCCTTTTATATTCCCACTCCCTTCTCCAGAGAAAATATCCAAACCAAAAGACAAAGGCTTTGTGCTGTAGCTCGCTGTCACCATTGGGAACCCATTGTATCAATTCAGTGCTTATCTGGCTGAACACAAAAGGGAAAACATAATGGAATATATGAGGATAAACTGATAACACCTGCTCATAGCAGGACTGGAAAAACCTGAGATGTGAATTCTTATCCAAGAGCTTTTTAACATGAGCTGCACCATGAGCAAGGTCTCACCCCAGTGTACGTGTGACCCTGGGCAGGCTCAGGAGGAACTCGGGGTTCCTGCAGGATCAAAGTCCAGCTTGGCAGTTAGCATTCAGCCTTCTGTGACTTATGGAGGGTGTGATATTGGGGCTGCTCCCCTCTCGATGATCATGGCCTTTGGGATGTTTCACCTAGAGCATCTCAGAGAGGAGACTCCTAAAATCTGGTAGGACAGCTCATAAGAATGTCCTGGTTGCTCAGATCCTGCAGCCACTGCCAGATTTTCCAGGGTTCTGTGTGACGACATCAAATAGCAGGAGGTTGGGTTTGTCCTTGGGGCAAGGACCTCTCTGCAGCAGTTACACAAGGGAGCTGGTGCACGTGGGGACACCAGCACCAGGAAAAGACCCCCACATCCTTCTGCTTAAGGTGGGAGCACATGGGGACTCCACTCCACACTGAGCTGCTTGACTAGCCAAGGAAAGCCCTTTAGGTGCTGGCTTTATCTGCCACTGATGAGAAGAGCCTCGTGATAAAGAGGTGGGTTTTTTTTGGGGGGGGTGTGTGTGTTTTCTAAGCAGTCTCTGCCTTCTCCCCCCTCCACTTCCCTGCTCTGTGGTGCAAGAGGCTCTGGCTGTGGATCAACTTCTGATTTTCTGGACTCAGTCTGTCCATGCAGCAGCAGCTTCCCCAGGGAGCCCTGTGAATGAGGCAAAGCAATGGGATCAGCAGGAGCTGTAGTGCAGTTGTTGAGTGACCAAATGCATTAATCCAGCCTTGCTGAACTGTCCTAGGCAGGCTTCTGCCACCTCTGGTCCCTCCCTGATGGAGGTGGACGGAGGACAGCACAGGGATGCTTCACTGGTCATTTTTGGGTGATGAGCAGGCTGTGGAGCTGCCAGACCCCCTGCTCCTTTGCCCTGTGCCAGGTTTAGGATTCTGTGAGAGCAGCCTGTGAAACATTCGTCTAAATTAGGTAAAATGAATTGAAAATTACGTTTCCCAAGTGGGCTGGAGGAAGGCACCTGATTTCTACCTCCGACGCCTACCGGCATGACTGTGTTGCGGTATTCTTAGCCCTGCCGAGGAAGGACCCGCTCCCGCCACTTGTCAGCAGCATCCCTCCCGCCACCACGCATTTATGGAAAGTTTCAGGGAGCCTGTTGCCATTTCCAAGCGGAGCTGCTGTTGTCCTTGCAGCCGGTGACTTTTGGGAGCTGCCAGTCCTGTGAAGCTGTGGCTCCTGCCGCGGCAAGCTCCTGGCACATCCTGCCCAGCCTTTCGCCTATTCTTAGCTCCTGGGGTTATTTGTAGTGACGGTGACTCAGAAAACTAATTATTGTGTCCAGGTTTCTTAAGGAGGGAGAAAATAACCCAATGCATTCTGGTTTCCTCACTCCTGCTTCTAATATTTAATACCCTGTGGCTGGTTTTAAAAGGCTGTTGGGCTTCCTGGAGGGATCCTGAGAAACTTAAGTGAGGAACTCCTCTGTCCTCAAGTTAAGTGTTACGTTTTGGGGTGTTCCCTTGTGCTGGCAGTGGCCTGGGAGGGGGCCGCTTCTCCAGCTTAACAAAGTCCCTCTGGGCAGCACCTGATTGCTGCACCACTCCGTGTTGTGTCCTTCACGAGCTCGCTGGGGATGCACCTTGGCAATAAAGAGCCTGATCCTGCCCCTTTAACGCAGCGCTGCCAAGGATTCCAGAGCAGACAGGGTAAAGTGAAGGTGAGGAATAAAGCTCATTTTGGCCCTCGCTTGCCAGGATCAGGCTCCTGCCTCCACCCGCAGGTTTGATCCTGAAGGCTTTGTCCAAGCACTGCCCGAGCCAGCCCTGGCGGAGCTGCTCCAGCTCCTGAGAAGCCTTTGCTCTCCCCACGAGGCTGCCTGCTGGTGCCGTCTGTCCCTCTGCCCAGCTCCTGCTCTGGCCAGGACAGGCAGCCAAGGCACAGTGTGGCCAAGCAGCCCTGGGCAGCTATTCCATGAGGATCACTTTTCAGGACCCTGGGTTTGCCAGCCCTGTGTAGGATCACAATGTCCATTAGGCAGTGGGAGCTCATGGGGTAAGGCAGGCTTGCTTCATCCAAGGGGATGATCCTGCAGGATCTGCCCTGTCCACCTAGCCTGGTGGAGCATGGACCCCCCTGCCTACATTCCCTGGTATGGAGAGGGTAATAGCTGACGGCTTATTTAAATTCTCTGGGGAATGATCCTTTAGGATGATCCATCTCAGCTTTGGCTCTTGGGGGAGCTTTAAGCTCGTTCCTGCTGTCCCTGCAGTGATGACAGCTTCCTGGGAGCCCCCTTCCCTTCACCCCAGCCCTCCTGGCATGCTGTGGGTTTGCTCTGGAGCAGGGTGGCCCCTGACAGCCCATTACCATGAGGGGAGTGTGGTTATCCCAGAACCTTTAATTATAGAAATAAGGAGAATGAAGTTAAATATGGGAGATGGGACAATTGAAACTAATAGTATCTGCTGTGTCTTGCGTCTTCAAGAAAGCAGTCTGCAGGTTAGGGTGGGCACCCATGGAGCCCAGACACTTCAGCTCCAGCCATTCCTGTTGCTGCACCCTGCAATTGTTGGGGGGGGACTAAGTCTCTAAGCAGGTGGGCGCTGGGGGACCTGGTGCTGCTCGAAGGGGGAGAACAAATACCAGCTTTGCTCTGTCCACTGAAAGCTGTCGTCATGTTTGAACAAAATAGAGACGAGAGGTTTTCTGCTCTCCGTTCTGTGTAATCTCTCTTTTGGCTTTGAACTCGCTCGAGGATGAACTCCTTGCTGGGGGCTTGCCAAGGCAAGCAGAGCGGAGGGGAGCGCGTGGGTACCATCCGGGCAGGGCGCTTCAGCAGGGCTCTGCGTGCTGAGCCAGCAGAACGGCGACGAGCTCATTCTGGGCTGGCTCTGCTGAGGCAACAGGGAAAATCCCCGTCTAGTTCAGACCTCAGCCTGGGGTAGCTGCTGGGGGGCTTCTCTGGGTGACCCTCCCCTTGCAGCCAGGCTGGAGCCGCAGCCTCCTCCTGTCCCCTGTGTGCCAGCACAGGGTGCCGTGCTGTCCCCAGCCCCCTTCACCCTGGTGTGTCACCCTGAGGAGCTGCACGGTGACACAGGGCCTTGGAATGCTGCAGGCAGAGCTGCTCCAGCTTGGAAAACACAAGAACCTGCTCCTGGCCTTGCACTGGGACAGGGCCACGGTGGCCCTGGGGGACTGGAGCTCCTCTGTGCCTGCTATGGGCTGCTGGGCGCTTCCTGCCCCTCTCCCTCCTGCCTGGGGACAAGCAAAGAGCAGGCAGCCCTGAGACTTCCCCAGCAGGTACCTGGGGCAATGGGGTTTCTGCCACAATTAGATACTTAATAAACGTATTAATATAATCTTACAAGACAGCTACTGCATAGGCAACTGCTGCAGGCAGAGGACTGGTGTGTAATGCAGCCTTCAGAGCTGCCCTGGGTGCGCTTTGCCAGCCTGGCCCTGGGGAGGATGGATGCACGCATGGATCCCATGGGAGGGAAATCCCTGCTGTGCTCAGCGCAGAGCACACGAGAGCCCAAGGGACCAGTTTGTGTTTGTTGCCCAGCTGGATATCAGCCCCTCTTCATGTTGTTTCCCTGCCTTGTAGTAGTGTGCTTCAATGCTCCACAAAAGGGGAGTTCTGGAGATAATTTAATCCTTGGGTGTGCTGGAGAGTAACAGAAAGGCCGTGGCTTTGCTACAGATGTGCTGGTGATGGGGGACCGGGAGGTGTGAGCTGCCTTAGCTGAGCCTGCTGCTCTCGCTGCAGTCAGGAAATGGCTCTGTCACATCTCATTGTGTGTCTCTTCTCAGTGCCCCTAAACCCTCTGCTTGGTGCTTCCAGGGGACGCCAGGAACCTTCATAAGACACAGAGCAGGGAACCCTCATTGTGGTGAGGGCTCTGTGAGCATCAGCCAAGTCCGTTTTGAATGCAGCATCCCAGCAGACCCAGCTTGGATCTGGGTGCAGGGTGTGAGGAGTGGAAGGATGAACCTCGCAGTGGGGGGCTGCTGTCTCACAGGGAGTGGGGACCCTGCATCCCGGAGCACTGGGATCTGGGGGCAGGCATGCCTGCAGCCGTGGGGTCTGCCCTGCCCCTCCCTGCACCCTTCCTATTCCATGCTGCCCAGAGCAGCTGGAGCTTCACCAGGGTCCAGGGCCTCTTGCAGGCTCTACACCACCGTGGTTGACAGAGCCATGACAGGGGTTTTGCCCTCTGAATGCACCCAAGGCAGTGTGCCAGGCAAGCAGCACACAGCTCTGCCCTCTCCCTGCATCTGGCTCTTGATGGCATTTTCATGCCCTTTAATGTCTCTGGACCAAAAAGCATTTTCTCTGCACAAATAACGCGCTGCACCCTGTGCCTGCTGCCTGTCTGTGCCACTCTGAGAGCCCTACAGTGACTCCAAACCTCCCTGAGCTGGGCAGGAATGTGTTTCCCCAGGGATAAAGCAGTGCCCCTGCCAGCTCCAGCAGATGGGTCCCCTGGGACACACTGCTCATGAGGAAGGGGACGGAATGTGGGGCTCAGTGTGGGGCGCAGGCACGCAGCCCTTCAGCCATCCCCTGCAGCCCATCTTAGCCTCCGGGATGCAGGACGGCCACGCTGCCAACCCCTCCAAATGCATTATTCCTTTTCCTTTCCCTTTTACAGGCCTTTGCACTGAAGCCAAGTGAAGAACCTCAGAATTGCACTGTGCACCATTTAACTCAGCTACGATTTCCCAAGCAGCAAAGTATCTCCACTACCACTGAGCCCTTCAGTGCTGTTTTTAACCCTCTCTGCCCACTGCTCCCATTTCCACGTCTGAAGGGCAGTGCTCAGCAAGAGCCCTAACTCACCCTCCATCCTACGGGACCGCTCCCCACCATGTTTCAGCGTCTCACCAGCCTCTTCTTCAGTGACAGCAGCACTCCAGAAGGCCTTGAGGAGCCCAAACCCTTTGTCGAGGAGGCGGAGGAGGAGGATGGCTGGCTCATAATTGACCTTGCAGGTGAGGAAAGCAGTGGGGACTGGCTTCCCACAGCCCCTGCTGCACCGTGGCTCTCTGGAGCTGGGAAAACCTTTGGAGATGACAGCAGAGGGGCTTCCACCATGTGTGCTCAGCTCTGTTCATCCTTCCTCCCATGGTCGCCCAGCCCTGTGGTTGCTGTGGCAGCTTCTGACCTGTCGCTGTGGGCAGCACTTTGCCTTGAGGAGCTGGGCTGAGCCTCTACTTGCAATGCCCATGCCAAAACCAAACCAGGAGCCTGTTTCCAGGGGAAAACCCTGGTCCTGGGGTGCTGGTGGGGACCGTGGGGCTCCAGCTGGGGATGTGCTGCCCCAATCTGGCCACGTTTGGGTTATTTGAGTCCATTGGGGGAGCAAATCTCAACTCCAAAGGGCTTATCTTCCCAAATCATTCCTAGCGCCCATTCCAGCAGCACTCAGACAAGGGGTGTTTGGCACAAAGCCTCAGGGGCTCCCTGTTCCCAGGGATGGCAACAGCCACCTTGAGTCCCCTTTGACACCAACCAAGCGGATCAAATTCCTTGTGTGCAGAGCTTCTCCAGCTCTATTAAGACCTTGGCATTTCTGTTGTAGGGTTGATGACTCAACCAAGTGCAGTGATGATTTTATGACCTTTTCCTTGCAAATCAAGCAGCAAACTTAGCCAAACAAGCCTGCCTGTGCACGAGATCCTCAATGGCCACGGTCTGCTTTTGCAGCTTCTGTTTGGCTGTGGTGCCCCAGCCCAGGGGACCACAAATGTGTCCTGCAGGTTTAGGAGAAGGGTTTTGTCCTCCCTCTTGCAGGCGTCTGTTCTCCCATCAGATGCTCCTGTCCACTGTCCGCTGAGCAGAGCTGGTTTTCATGATACAAGTCATTTGCTAGGGTTTTCCCCATCCAGTTAGCTGGAGAGGAGACCGGAGCATGGACAAGCCTGGGATGGGGGACAGGGACATCCCCATGCCTGCTGGGAGCACTGTGAATGGCTGATGGGGATGGATGGGCGGTGTGGGCCCAGGCAGCCACTGAGGATTCCCTGTCCTTGGGGCTGCCCTGGGGGGGTCACAGCAGTGACACAGGAGGAGGATGGTTGGAAGGAGGTCCCTGGAACCACTCCCATGCAGCTGCCTCATGCCTGGGCCAGCTGGCGACGGCTGCGGCATGCCCAAAGCGCCAGAAGGAGCCAGGAGTTTCCCCAGCCAGAGCAAGCTGGGCTGTGCCCTGATCCCTTGGGTGCGAGGCTGCAGCCGGCGCAGCAGGGACACAGGGGTGGCTCTGGGACAAAAGGCTCCCTTCTCTTTCCCAGTGAAGCCGCCAGGCTCCCGGCGCAGAGCTGCCTTTCAGCAGTGTGGCTGCCTGGGGCGCGCACCCCACTGCTAATCCCCGCCAGCCCTGCCGCTGCCTTTTCCCCATAGCATTCCCTGGCTGGTGAAGGAAGGATTTATTTCAGCTCTATTTCTGAGGCTGGAGTTATGCAAAGCACTTTACAAACCAAACCCGCTGGCTCCAGCCCTCATCCTTCACCTCTGAGCCACAGCAGCTGACAAGCATCTCAGTCCGGCTCTCTCCCAGCCTAATGGGCCTCCAAACTCATTCCCTCTCAGCCAGGTCTTTAACCCATGTGTTGCAAAATACACCTGAATTAACCAGAGATCCCAGGACTATTTTGGATGCTCCTCTTGTCCCATCACCCAGCCTGGTTCTATTTAGCACCCAGGGAGAAAGCAAAGACCATTTCCCTGTGCTTAGAAGTACGACTGCAAGTAACCCAGGGATTTTAGGATCCCAAAATATTCCTTGTGACATTGAAACCTGCCCTGCCAAAGGAAGGAGATGGGTTGCCAGGGATGGTGGGGCAGGGTTCAGCAGTGCTGGGTCCCCTGCTCCCCTGTTGCGGGAGCGCTGCTGGACCAGGAATGCTCCAGCTGGGCTCGATGGCTGTCTCCAGGCTGACAGATAATCTCCAGCCCGGCATGTCAACAGCTATTAATAGCTTGATATCCACTGACCTGAGGAAAGATGCTCTCGTGTTCGCAAGGCTAATTGTGGCCTGCCCTAAGCCCTGGGCTGGGACACCGTCTGCGGGAGGAGCCGGGGACGTGCAGGTAGGGAATGCTGGCCCCGTGCTTCATGCACTGTGTTTCTCCACCATAAGAACGCATTCATTGCCCAGAGAAGCTGTGGCTGCCCCATCCCTGTCAGGTTGGATGGGGCTCCAAGCAAGCTGCTCTAGTGGAAGGTGTCCCTGCCCATGGCAGGGGGTTGGAACTGGATGATCTTAAGGCCCTTTCCAACCCAAACCATTCTATGATCCTATGATTGACCTCTGATTTCTCCTGCACCCTCACCTCGTGGCAGGGTCATATGAGTCCATTAATGTACTGCACTGTGTCCTCTCCTGCTCCCTGAGACCATGTTCCTTGAATTCCCCTGATGAGGCTGGGAACAGGTCTGGATACCCTCATGAGCCCAACATTAGGTGCAGGCTCCCTTCCTGTAACCCAACCAGTAATTCCAAGCACAGGCACCCCAGAAAAGCACTGGCCCAAGCACTTTTGCAGATGGAGGTGAGGAAGGGAAGGTAAAGAAAAGCTGGGGCAGCTCCTGGATCAACCACTCCAACTTTGGCCTCTAATGGACTGAAGGTGTGGTGAGAACCTTTGCTGAAGAATGTATTCCACTGTTTCCCTCCAGAAGAAAAGGTGTGAACTGTTTGTTCCTGTGTGCGTGCTTGGTTTCCATGTCTGCAAAGTGCTGGGAGGTGTTTGTGAGCTCAGGCAGGCCGGTGTTCCTCCTGGGAGGCACAGCCTGGCTCCAGGGCCATCAGAACAGGCGAAAGCAGCGTTTCCTGCTGCCTGAATTTCCCCTTCATTTGGAGAAGGGGTAAAATAAATCTCTGCAGTCACCCCTGCTCGTTTCCCCCTGGGTTTGGTTAAAGTGCCTAAAGAGAACCGTTTCTCCGAGAAATCTGGAGAGGGACTTTTCGCAAAGGCACATGGCGACGGGACAAGGGGTGACGACTTCAAGGTGAAAGAGGGGAGATTTAGATTGGATGTCAGGAGAAATTCTTCCGTGGCCCAGGGTGCCCGGAGAAGCTGTGGCTGCCCCATCCCCGACAGTGTTCAAGGCCAGGTTGGACACAGGGGCTTGGATCAAGATGCTCCAGTGGAAGGTGTCCCTGCCCGTGGCAGGGGTTGGAGCTGGAGGAGCTTTAAGGTCCCTTCCAACACAAACCAGGCTGTGTTTGATTCTCTGATTCTACGATTTCCATTGCTTTCTGGCTTAGCAAAGCCGCATCCCGCAGCCGCCCCGCTGCAGAGGGTGCCAGTTGGGGTGCAGTGGGGGCACTGCTGGTGTCTCCCTGCCCATGAGGCGCCATTGACACCGTGCCCGTCCGTAGCGGTGGTGATGGCGGTGGGGTGTCTCTTACACTAACGATGCCCCTTTCTCTCCCCCCTCCCTTCCCCACTGTACATGGTATGTGTGTGTGTCCCCGCTGTGCCCCGCATGGCTCTGCTCCCCCGCCACCCCAGGCAGCCGTGCCCGCCCCGGCGCAGCCCGGCGAGTGGGTGCTGCCGGCACCGGGCGCTCGGCGCGGTCCCGCCCGGCTGCCCCCGGTCCGTCACCGCCTCCGGCCGCTCCCCCGGCTCCCGCCGGTCCCTGCTTGATGGACGAGAGTTGGTTTGTCACCCCTCCCCCCTGTTTTACTGCAGAGGGGCCCGGCCCCGACGGCGTGGGGAGCAGCCCCATGGAGGACCTGCTCATCGAGCACCCCAGCATGTCTGTCTATGTCACCAGCACCCTCGAGGTGGACGGGGAGGGCCCTGAGGATGATGCTGCTGAGTGAGTATAGCTTGGGGGTGCTCGCCTGGGGATGCTGGCACCAGGGGACCGGGTGGATGGTCAGTCCTGGCACCCCACATCACTGTGTGTGATCAGGAGTGCTTTGGCCACAGACGGATGGGGGCTGTGAGGACTTCAGTGTCCCCACGTCCCACCTGCATGCCTGTCAGGGTGCCTCTGTGCAAGGATGGCAGCCTCTGTGGCCTGAAATACCCGGCTGAGGGGGTCTCAGTGTCATGGTGAGATGGCTGTGGGTGGTGGATCATGAGCTTATCACTGTGCTACAGTGGAGAGGGGCTGCGTTCCCCTCCACAGCCACAAGCAGGGTCTCCTGGGACGGCTGCCTGTGCTGATGCTGCCTTGGCCGTGCTGCTGCCAGTAATTGTAGGGTCCCACTGTGCTGTGGGGTCCCCACAGCCCCCCAGATCTCCAGCATCTGCCCCGGGAGCCCCTCACTGGTGCAAAGGAGGAGCAGTAATTCGGGGTGAGCCTTCATCAGACTTGGGGACACCTTTCCTCCAGAACTTGTCCCTTTGTGCAGTTCCCCTGAGGGCCACAGCTTGATCTCAAGAGCGTCTGAGTAACCTCAATGCAGAGGGTGCAGAAAGGGGGGTAGAAAAGGGCCGGGAGACCAAACGGGTTACAAATGGGATGGAAATGGGGACTTAGAAATTGTTGGGCTTAGAGGAATTGGACATTGTGAGGATGGTGGGGATGGATGGCCCCATTCCTGGTGGTGTCTGGGTTTATCCCGGGTATCCTGGCTGGGGCAGGAGGTGGCGGGGTCCATCCTGAGGGGATGATGGTGAAGGGGTTGGAGCATCAGTGCTGGGGTTCCATTGAGCGCCCTTTTCCCCGCAGGGAGGTGCCGGAGCCGCGGCTGGAGCGGCACGTTCCGCACCACAGCAGGTCCCTCTCGGTGAAAGCTGCCATCCTGGAGAAGGTGGGTCAGGCGCGGCGGGTGCAGCGGGCCAAGCAGCTGGCCGAGAAGCACCGGCTGAGCCAGAAGGCGCTGCAGCGGCAGAACCGCGCCTGCCAGCGCCCGCCGCACCGCGCCAAGCAGCACATCGGCACCTTCGTCCACCAGCCCTGCCAGCGCCACTGCAACTACTGACCTCGCCGGGATGCCCGGCACCGGCACCGCGGTGCAGCCGGGCTGCGGTTCCGCTCCATACCCTCACACATCCCTCTGCACACCCAGGCCTGCGCTCAGCATCTTCCTCATCTTCATCCCCGCGCCCTTCACCCACAGCGCCACAGCTCCAGCATGGAGGGCCGGGTTGTCCACTCCACCTCGCAGCCATGCCAGCCTTCACATGGGAATTGGGTATTCCTGGTGAGATCCCCTGCGTCGAAGCCCGTTTGTCCTGATGAGCCCGTGACACCAGTGCCTTTCTTCCGGACGTCGTGACTCCACGTATAGCCAGACTGGGATGTCACAAGCAGAGACACCGTGAAAAGAGCAATGAAGCAACAAGATTTGGGATTTTTTAGGAAAATCTCATCAATGACAATAATAATGCTTCCTTCCCCCTGAAACCAGCAAACACCCCCCTCCCTCCTTCATTTCTTACTTACACTTTTACAGTGATGAGACCGCACTGCTGGTCCTCGCCGTGGGGAAGCGCTGGTGGAAGCCTTGGCAGAGTCATTGGGCAGCTCGTGGTGCCTCATGGTGTTTTTTAAAGACAACTTTAAAGCAATCTCAGGAACCAAAGCACCGTCCCAGCGCCTCGCCGGAGCCCTCGGCCACCGCGCTGCAGGGCAGGCGTCCAGCCCAGGGCCAGTGGTAGCATCACCGTGGCTGGTGGTCCTGCCAAGCTGCTGGGTGCCTCGTCCCGGTGAGCCCCTTCTTCCTGGAGCCGCTCATCTGCCCAAATCACAGCTGCAAACGTTCATGTGGATGGGTGTGTTTCCCTGTGCACCTTTATACTTGGAAGACGTATAAGCCAAGGAGCATCGGCTGCTCAGCCCCTCAGAGGGGGATCAAGGCAGGGACCTGCGCAGCTTCCCTAAGGTGGCAAAAGCACGTCAAAGCTGGTGGTGAAGGGATGATGAAGAGGAGGCCCGAGGGAAGAGGCTGAAGTAAGGGTGAAAGTGGACTGGGGAGCAGTTGCTAAGAGACAGGATGGGGCAGGCCCTGGCAGTGGGGCCAGGTGAGAGTTGCTGCAGTGGAGCTGTAATGAGAACGCCTTCCCCCCTAAAAAGTGCATCCTTTCCCATGGGAAGGGACAAATTCTATTGTGAGCAGCACTGATTTGTAATGCAAATCCCTCCCCATGATGGACTCATTCTGCCCTTCAGACGACATGGTCCAGACTTTTCACTGGCTCCAGCACCAGCTGAAATTTGTTGTTTCCCCCCCCACCTCTTTCCCTTCAGGGACTGGTTTGTACCCCATGCACTGGGGAAGCTCTGGCCATCCGTCCTGCTCAGAGCCAGCTCACTGCCTGGCTTCCCACCCTCTGAGACAAGAAATACCCCTTATCCCCTTACTCCTGCCCCCAAAAATGCTGATTTCATGTGAGTTTCTGCCGTTCACCATGTTATATATCCCTCAATACCAGCTTTGGACTGGGATCGAAGGGATCGTGGTGAGCCCAGCCTCTAGCAGCTGATATTTGTTCATTTTTGAATGAGATTAAAACTCAAATGAACCCTTTTAGGAGCAGCAGCCCCAGCTGCGGACCTGGGAGCCTGGCCTGTGGCCACGGTCACCGGCCCTCGCTGCTGAGCCTAAGACCACGTTGGAGATTGCCCTGTTTCTGGTGTCTTCCCATCAGACTGACGACTCCTTGACTCGACGGGAATGTTTACATCCTTTGGCTTCCTGGGCTTCACATTAAAGGCCTTTTTCCCCCCTTGAATTGATGCCTGCTGTGGACTGGGTGCGTGGATGCTGGCATAGGTGCTTGTGAAGACAAGCAGGGGCTGAGCCCAGGCTCTCAGGATGAGGTGCTGCCTGCCCCTGCTGCTCCTTCCTGCATCACTGGTGATGTGCTCTGTGGCCATCAGGCAGCAGCGTTAGAGGAAGCATCTTTTCCCTAGCCCAAATGTACATCAAGAAGCGGACAAGCCAAGCAATGACCTGCCTCCCAGCCCGCTCTCCATTACATCCGAGATGCCCCTGGTCCCTCTGGAGTGCTAGGACAGCAGAGACTGATTGTGACACCATCACCCCTTCTGCAGCTCCAGGGCTGGGGGCCAGCAAGGCTGGATCCTGCCAGGTCTGTCCTACCAGGCCTTCCCATGCCCATCAGTCTGCTCACAAATGGTACCCCAATAGAAGAACCCCTCATGGAAACCTTCCCCTCCATCCTGCTCATCCACTGTGAGCCGGAGCCCCTTGGCCGTGCCCCTGGGGGCTCAGTGCTGTTGTGGCCCCAGCACCCGTTTCAGACTGCTGATGCTGTTAATTCCGTCCTGGTTTCCAGAAGCAAATGCAAACCGTTTTCTTTCCCTTTCTTCTTTCCATGCCAGTCTGAGACATCTTCGATCACGCTGTGCCCAGCCAGCCCAGGCCATGCAGCAGAACTAGTATCACACTTTATATCAAGAGTATGTTTATAAAGGATTAATAAATTATTGATAACGTTTTAATGAAGAGGTTAATCCAGAGTCCTGGAGATCAATGGAGTGCAATTACCACAGCACAGATAGGCTCCTGAGACCCCCTCTGTTGTTGGCATACTTGGTTGTGTATTAACATCCAGTAATCACCTATCAAGCCCATGCAAAGAGACTGTCGACCCACCACTGACCAACCCTTCCTAGGCTGTGGCAAAGGTGTGTTCATCCTGCACTTTGCAGAAGCCCTGCAATGCGCCTCTCCTGCCCAGCAGCGAGCACAAGACCTGGCCTGATACCACATCTCCTGCCCAGTGTTACCAGAGCAAGAAAACCCCTTCACGCTGAGGTTGCGTCTCCTCAAACCTTAAAACAAACAAAAGGTGCTTAAAAACTGAGAACTTCTGTGTGCGCACACGTGTGCATGCGTAGATGCTTCACGGCCCGGTGCGGGTGTCCAGAGGGCTGCTTTGGGGTGCGGGGTTTGGTGGTTTAGGGGTTTGTTGGGTCTTTTTGCGCCCAGTGTTTTCAATTTATGACTCGCTGTGTGATGCTCCCAATGGGAAGGTGAAGCAAACACGGTGCTGGCTGGCAGGGAGGCCCTTGGGCTGGTGTCCTGCTTGAACGGCTAGGATGAGTCTTGCTTTCTCTTCTTGACTTGCAGAGGGGGAAGCTACAGCATGGACTCAGGGACAAACAAATGTGCTGGGGTCTATAACAATGTGTTCTTTATGGGTTTCTCTGTTCAGATGTGGGTTTGTTTCTGTCTGTGAGGCCTTTGGCTGTGTGGTCCTGAAGGATGCTGCAGGGATGTGGCCAAAGCCTTTGGCAGCACTTGTTGGTGAGAGGCTGCTCAGGTTGCTGCGTGCTGGGAGAGCCGCAGGGTTTGATGCTCTGACATAGTGTCTGCATGGAAAAGGAGCTGTGGCCACTTGTGGTGGATCCATCCCTAAGCAGCAGCCCAGGTCCCGAATACTCCCCTTAAAGCTGCTGGAAAGTGGCTGGCCCTTCCTTGGGCTCGTTTGTGGACAACCATGTATGGATTCTAAGCAGTGAGCCCCTGAAGATTTGGGTGAGGCGAAGCTGTGCTTTCTGCATCAGACGCAGCTGGCCTGGCCCCACCGTGTCCCTGGCAACAGAAAGCAGGTGGGATGGGGGGAAGCCGTCCGAGCCGTCACATGGAGAAATGCTGGTGCAGGTCACAGGCAGATCTGCGGGAGGAAATGTCTCTATTTCGTGTAATGAAAGCACAGAGAAAAAGGAAGAATTCCCCGATGGAGAGACCTGGGTGAATCTGTCCTCGGCCTGGCAGCAGCTTCCCAGCCCTGTGCTGGCATCACAGCGAGGAGCAGTATGGATGGGCAGGCTTGGGGACATCGGGACACTGCGGGCAGGCTGCGGCAGCACTGCCTGGAGCATGTGAAGCAGCAGACCCCTATGATGGAAAGATCCTTTCCACCACTTGGAGACCCCGTGGCGTAGGGGATCTTCTCCAAGCAGAGCACAGGGGATTTGGATCTCAGTGGTCTTCATCTGGTACAGGGCAGGGCAGTCTGCTTCCACCCCAGTCTAATGGATGAACCCCTGAAGTGAGTGCTGAGGCTGCCCCAGCCATCAAGATAGGACCGGGAGGAGCAGCTCTCCTGGGGAAGTTCGACCTCTTGAGATGAACACCAGATACGTCAGGACACGTCTGAGCATCCCAGCTCCCAGCATGGGGCGCATGGGGACACCTCATGGGCAGCCACAGCAAAGTCCTTCCACCAAACTCTGGCTCTGCAAGGCTGGGGAGAGCTGCCGGGGCAGTGAGTGGGGCAGAAGTTCTCGTCACCTCTGGAACTTGCACTCATAAATGAGCTTTCCAAAAGGCTCTGCTGTAAAAGCTCCATCTGAAGGAAGCAGAAGGCTTTCCATGGGAGTCACCGTTTCTTCTTCATCATGGATAACGCAAACACGTGGAGCATCCCAAAGACCACCGCCGTGGGAATCTTCGCTCTTCCTTGAGAATGTTTCTCATCAAGAGATGATTTAAATTTACATCTTGCTGGTACCTTTTCCTCTTCCATCCACCCCCACTGGCGAGAAAAAACCCCATTAGTTGTCTTGTCATACCAGTCAGAACGAGAAAGTAGATGAGAAGAGACTCCAGTGAGGTTCTAGACTTGAGTGGTGCATCTTCAGGTCTCCCTGTGGAGGATCAGCGTCGCTTCCAGTGCCCTGCGTAAAGCAGAAATGACGTTTCAGGTGAATTTATTGCAAAACAAGTCCTCAAAGATTAACCCGTGTCAGAATTGGGAAATGAGCAGTACAAAGCAGTGGGACACGTCAACACATGGAAAATGGTTCTCAGCATCTGCCTGTTGCTGCCTGCCAGAGGCAGCGCCGAGCCCTGCTCCCCTATGCTTTGAAAGGGTGATCCGTGAGTCTTCCCCGAGTGTCTGGGCTTATAAGAAGCTGATGCTATGGTGACTCTGGCCGCTGGGGACTGTCGATAACCACCACACCTGCAGCATCCCCATCCCAGAGACCAGCCAGGAACATTAAAGGGCATTGAATGGGCTTGGTCGCCTCAGGGCTCATCTTCAAGGAACTTCCATCTCTGCCCATTTCTCTGATATCTGCTCAATACAATGTTGGTGTCATGAATAATTTCCCAGCATCCTGAAGGGCTCAGTCCTCACCCCACCAAGATGAGCTCCAGCTGATAACAGGGATGGCTCTTGGGTGTAGTCCTGTATAAGGTTCTTATTTAGAGGTGATGCAGAGGTGTGTGTCCCCCTTTACTCACTTGGAGCTGATACCTTCAGGGCTGGCTTGGGGGTTGCTTTTCCAGCCCCATACCCACAGCAAGTGCAAAGCTGTGTTGGAGGGATGCTACCACATGCCCTGGTGCACGAAAACACTGTGTGAAGCTTTAGCTCTGTTACAGCGACTCATGAAAATCCCTCTGCTTTCCACCCTGCTCGTGTTCTAGCGCTTTCATGGGAGGAACGTTTCATCCCTTGCAAACAGAGGGGGGAAAGCAGCACAGTAAATTTCAAGTGTAGCTTAAAAATGGGTTGCACAGGGGAGCCCAGGGCTTCTCCACTGTTTCACCCTCACCTCATGTATTCACATCGGGGAAGCTGGGAGCAGCTTGTGCCCAGGTCCCACTGAAATCTCATCCTCAGCTTTGTATCGACACGGTTATGCTTTGGGAAATGCGGGGATGAGGGAACAGCACGAGGCGTTAACAGTGAAATAGTCGTGTTTTCTCTCGTCTCATAAATGTACCTGTACAGAGCCACTGAGCACTGCAATATTCTAGCTGTATGTATAAACCCCAGGTATTCTGCTTGTAAAACTCCTGACGCGCCTCATCCCTCCATGCTGGACTGACTGTACCTGTGCCTTTCACCCTTCGTCATGGTTTGTCATCCCTTTTTTTAACACAACTGCAGAACTTGAATAAACCCATGAACTACAGTTAAAAGCCCTATGCAAGAGATGAGTGGGGAGTCAGTTTTCAGTATTTCTGTGTTTCTACGTTGTTTTCGAAGCAGACGCTGGGCTCTCCAGAGCAGCCTGACAGAACTAACGCCCCGAAAAGCACTGAGCTTCTGTTGTTCTAGCTAAAAACCATTTCAGATGCTCAGTCTCTTCGGCAGCTTTGGAAAGCTCAGCCCGAACCCCAGTTCCCCACTGGTTTGCGCATGGAGAGTGAGCAGTACGAGCACCAGCACTTGACCAGAAGAGAGCGTGTTCAATAGCCAGTGCTTCCGTCCAAGGGAAAAGAGAAGAAAGTGCTATTTGGTGAGGAAAGAAGGTGCTATTTGGTTGGAAAAGGTTGCCTTAAGCCTTCCGTAACATGCATTGGAGAATGCGATCGCCCCCGGCCGCAGCCCTGTACGCGGCTGACCCCGTTGAGGTGCTGCAGAGGACCCACACCACCAAGCAGATGCCCACGCAGCAGTTCCGTATCAGCCGTGCTCTGCTGAATGCCTTACAACAGTGGGACAGCTTCCACAGCGGGATGTTGAGAAGAGGAAACAGAAGCCCCCCGTTTTTCTACATCACCTCTGCTGTAGGACTGAAACCTCGTCCGAAACTCGAAGCTAACAAAATCTGTCCTTTTGTGTGTGTGTTACGTGTTCAATCGGTGTAAGCAAGGTCGGTAGAGAAAGGTGTCTGCTTCTCGTAGGACATTGTTTAAACATTTGCTGTGTCAACAGACTGAAGGACACGACTGCCTGGAATACGTTATGTAGTGTGCCTGTGTGTATGTAACCTGGTTTTGGTTGTTAGGTTGTGATGCTGTCTTTTGACTGAGAAAAAAAATCTAATATAAAGAAAAAAACCACGAGAAATAAAAAAAAAATGATCTATATATTTAAACTTTTGTGTGTATTTCTCTAAAGACCTGTTTGCAAAAAACTTTGGTTTTTAAAGCAAGCTTTTAATGCTGTAACTATCAGAGACAAGCCAGTAGGAAAAAAGCCCCTTCTGACAGCAAGGGGAAGGGATCAGAGGGGATTTTCCCCCCCTCCCCATTACCAAACCCTGAAGCTCAGTAGATGGTTGCAAGAGCTAAAGCAGGCGCTGATGGCCCTGAGCAAGGTGAGAGCCATGTCACCTACCAATCTCTACAGCATCAGCAGCTCAGCAGCTTGGAGCTGTTTCTCCAAGCACATAAACAGCCTGATACCACCCACCTTGTAACTGAGAGGCAGAGATGCCTCTAAGGTGATTAAGGGACATCCGACAGATGAGGAGAGGGCTGGAGAAGGCTCAGGGGGATCCCATCCATGTGTGCTGATACCTGATGGGGGTACAAACTCTTCTCAGCTCAGGGTCTGGATGAGAGGCACAAAATGAAGTAAAAAAGAAGAGAAATTCTGCTTAAACATAAGAAAATGCTTTTTCACTGCAAGGGTGGTTGACCAGAGGAGCAGGATGCCCAGTGCAGTGGAAGTCTCCATCCTTACAGATACCCAAAATGAGAGTGGATGCAGCCATGGGGAACCTTCTGTCTTGCCACCCAGCCCCTGGCCACCTTGGTGACCCTTTACTGTGTCCCCTCTATGTTATCAACATCTTTATTGTGTGCATGGAGGGTGGTGGTGCTGGGAACCAGGTGATCATGTTCCAGATGTGGTCTAACCAGTGCCAAGGAAAGGGGAACCATCACCTCCCTCAGTGCAGCAGCCCCATCCCTGCACCAAGCCAGAAGTAGCTCACCCACCTTGAGGGCTGCAGAGCTGTTCCCCACCAGTCACTGCCACTGGGCACAAGGGCAAGAGGCTGCAGGTCCTTCCAAGACTCCTTCCCAGGTGTAGGATCTTGCATTTGTCCTTTCCCAAGCTCCATGTGCCTGTAGTGACGCTGCCCTCAAGCCCATCTGCTTCCCCCATGTGGTGTTTTCCACAACCAGGAGTACATCCCCTCTCCTCCCCAGTATATTGGTACATGGGCCTTGCCTGCGAAGGTGACTTTCCCGGTTTGTGGACTTTGTCCCAGCTCTGCAACTTCCCCACTGGCAATAGCACACCACGTTACCTGCACACCGGCTCCTCACGTTCCAGGCAGACTTGGAGGGGAGGACATCGAAGAGCAAGAGGGGGTGGGACCCCCTCTTGCCCCACCAAAGCCTTCTGACAGGCATGGGACAATCTCACCTTGTCCTTCGCACAGACGTGGAATAAAACCATCTAAAGATGAGGGTTAGCAAATGCAATGTGGAGGATGGGAGTAGTAAAATGGGCCATTTCAGAAACCACTTCCTGTTGACTGTACTTACATGTGTGAGTGCATACAGAGTATATACATGCATATAAAATATATGCATGCATATAGAAATGTGTGTGCATGGATCTGTAATCCTGCATGCACATATAAATGTGTATGTATGGATCTATAATCCTAAAGGATTAGATGCTTTTTGTGGAAACCAACTTCATACTACCCCCTGCAAAGCAAGAGAGCTGTAAACAGTTGGAGGAGAGCTGGGGATTCGGAGCATGGGGGTAGGCAGCATCCCACCAGCATCTAACTCTTCCCTTGCAAGACACAGAGCATCCGCACTTTGACAGGGATGACCAGAGACAGGAGCCTCACTCAATGTCTAGTGCCTTGTGCACAAATAGGTAGTTTCTTCCATTATAAAAGGTGAAAATTTACATTTAACTACAATTTCATCAGCCTTTTATACATATCAATGCATCCCTACAACTGTGTAAGAGAAGAAAACAGGTCCAAGTATCTGTGCACAAAGCAACGAGTAATCCGAAAGGACCAGCGACAGCTCCCCGGAACAAGGGGCCTGACCTACTTTCCACAGCCCTGCGTACAAACCAGGCTCTGCTGGTTATCCACGTAACAGACTGCAGGCTCCTGCATTTCACAAAGCCTTCAACCCATTCCATACAGCTTTTCCCTCTGCTGCATCTTCCTGCTGAGCACCTTTATTCGCGGGGAGCTCTGCCTCCTGGGCCTCCTCACCCTGCATGTGCTCCCTGAAGAGCCCAGGGGCAGGAGCATGGCCTGTGACGTGTTTTCTTGCTTTGCAAGAACAGCTGCATCAGTTAATTCATTTGTGGTTAAACAAATTCCTCTCTAAAGCTCCATATAAGGAGCTTGCAGGCCTTGAGCTCTAAATAATCCCTTCAATCTTCCTGTTTGGAATGATGCGGTTGTTGTTGCTAATAATAATTCAACCCAACTTATAGGACAATAACATTTATTTAGAGCATGAGGGATTCCACATTATACAAACCCTTACATTTACGTTGTTTTGTGTTTTGTTTCACTGGTCCATTTCTACAACAAATACATCAGATCTACTATATAATAAAATTATTTACATTTCCAAACATGATTGGGTTTGTTTCTAAACCCTCTTACTGCTATTCACATACAGTACTTAAACAACAGCACAATACGTTATTTTTAATACCTAAAAATGACAACCCTGTATTCTAATTTATGAAAAGTGGAAACAAATAAATTTACAATTGTCTTGCCCTCCCCTTCCACTTCATACAAACACATTAACCTCATGTGCTAGCCCTGGGCTTCACTTTGTAAGTCCAGGGGGTTTAGAAGAACCCAGTTTTTATATCTATTTATCTGCTTAAAAAAAAAAAAATCATTTCTTGGGAACAGGAGAATATTAAAAGGACTTTACTGTACAGAATTTTATTTAAAAAAAGAAAAATCACAGCTCAAAATTGCTATTGGTAAATTCACACTCATTTACAAGTTTCATGTTTCCATGCAGTAATTTACTTGGATTTTCTTCTTTTTGACTGCATTGCACTGGCACTCGTTTCTGAAATTAAGAGAAGAAAAGAAGCATGGATACGAAGTCGACAAGCCATTCACCAGAGGTGCACAGACTGCCCTTCCACAATCACACCAGAGTGGAAACCTCGGAGGAGCGGGGTTCCCACAGACCCAGGACTGACTCTTCACCAAGTCACAACACAACACCAGCGCTGTGACACAGCTCAGCCTTCCCCCAGCTCTGGTAGGGCACGACTTCCAAGCGTTAGGGCTTCAGCAATGCTGAACTCGCAACGTATCAGCCTTAAGATCTGTGTGGTTTTGTAAGTTTAAGTGATTAATGTTAGTTCCCCACATGCACAACGTGCTCAGATGTGCCCCTGTGAAATGGGCACTGGGCAGAAACTGCGGCAGTGGGAGCCAGCATCATGGAGATGGTGCTATAAAAAACACTTAGGAAGGTCATTTGCAGCCTGCCACATGAATTACAAATGTAGTTGTTTGCGTCCTCGGGAAGTCAGATCATTAGAAAACAAGTCTCTTGAGTGTACATTATGATTCACAGAGAAGCAGCTATGCAGAAAGGTACAAAACGCTGTGAGGAGCAGCGCTCGCAGAAGCTGCAGTGAAAGCAGATGACATGTTCAGTGCACTTACCAAGGCACTAACGTTTCCATTTCAAAACAAAACAGAGTAAGGACCAAAGGTGTTTGCATCTTTAGATGTTTCAAAAATGGGATTTTAAGCATTGGCAATGTATCTTTGGCTCTTAACAGTATTTTCCAAAAGCTATTAGAGCTGTGTGTATTTTAAGAGTCAATAGGGAAAAGATTTCCAAGACACCCAAGACATCTAAAGCTAGAGGAGCAACAGTACAACTCCATGGCTGTTAAATGCTGTATTTAAAAACTAAAATAAAGCAACATTATAAAATTCAACAAACTCGAAACTGCAGTAAATGCTGCAACAGCCCTTGCTGGAAATAATCCATAAAGTGACAACACCAACACAGCACCAGGTTTCAGAAGTAGAACACCTCAACAGGCACGACTCCCACTTACCAGAGCTCCCTCTGAGCAGCAGCACTATGGAAGCAGCTCAGGCAGCAGTTGCCATAGCCAGCCCTGCTGCTGTGATGTCCTTTTCTTACAGTTACCCTTCTGCCTCCTCCTTCCTGATGCTTCGCAAAGGGATTCCTACACCAACTGCTCAAAGTTCACTTCTTTCTCCCTGCTACATTTCAGTTTTTTTCCTAATTGCCATTTCTAGTGACCTTAATCCACCCCTATCTAACAGGAGCTTCTCCTAGCCCCACATTAACACAGACTAGTGAGAGTTTCTCAGGACACAGCCAAGGTAACTGCAGGTGTCTAGAAGGAGCATACAAACCAAGTGTGCTTTCTTAAGCTATGATTCACTAACAAAAACACAGACCAGAGTAGGCACAAGTGGCACACTTCCTTACACCAGCTCCCTCACTAACCCTGCAGCCTGTCCCTGTCCACAAGAGAGCCTTGCTTTGCTCACTTTCTCTACCACCTGGAAGCAGGCATTGCCTGCATGAAAAGAAGGTAATCACAGCCCAGGGTACCACACTGTAAGCAGGATCAGTGTTTTCAAGCAAACCCCTTAGATAATGCACCAGCTTCAGGTGCATGTTTTAAAAGCAGTGATTTTACTTACAGAGGTAATAAATACAGTCAGTACAAAACCTCTGAGTTCTGGTGTTATTTCAATTTGATGTACTTTCATGCTCCCACATTCCCAGAATTTGATGTGCCACTGGTTGTCATCTTTAGGTTTACTCGTTACAGTATGGGAGCAGGCCCACACATCCCAGGTCCCTTCACGCTCAGGACAGTATCACCAAATCTACAGATTTTACATTGGCTTCACAGTTTTCAAGCTTTTCTTCACAATCATGAAAGAGAATTGATTTTTACAATACAGATTCAGGTTCCTCTGCACAATCCTGCCAGAAGAAGTAGATTTAATTAAATTCAGCAGCCACAAAAGTGCAGAACATACGTGTCCCTCCATGTCATCTTTGAGATTCATCGCACAATTATGTATAGCTGGAAGTCTTCTCTGAAACTCTTAAAATGCAAATATTCTTACCATCCAATTTTAGTATCTTCAGTATGGAAAATGGTTGCTGAATTCAACTTGACTTCCTTTTATAAGAATTTTATATCAACACCTCTTTGTTCTGTATGTTATCTTTAATATATTGCTTGAATGTTGCCTCTTGCTCGGTTCTCTCTACCCTTCTGAACAGATTTTGTCCATCAAAATTTTTCTGACCCTTAAACATAAGGAGCTGACAGAGTTTAGCTGCAGAAACACAGAATGGCACCACGGACCATGCATTCTGGCAATGACCATGTGTTTCACACAAATACTGCATACTCTGTTCAAGATTGAAACCTGGGTAGCAATAAGGCACGTCAGCAACTGCTAATGTTATGGGTTAGTATCTGTAACTTTAGGATTTCACATGTTCTTGGAAAGAACAGCTGAGGCTCTACGGTAGCACACAGCACTCCTTGGTGCTCCAGGCTGCCATCCAGGCAGTGTTCTGAACATGCCTGAACCACAGCATTTGGCTTCACAAGAGCTGACCGTGCACTTGGGAAGACTTTAGCATCTGTCTTGTGTCTTTCAGGCTTCAGGAAAACAAAAAGAGTGACTTTTTTATTTGAGTACAGTCCTTTCAATGGCAACAGATTTCTGCCAAGGGAATTCAACTTCAACTAGGCAAGCTTGCTGAACGCTACGTTGTTGAGTATTGCAGAAAACAAGTTCCACATTTAACAATGGGAAATTCATACAAGATTCACTGCCAGTACAGATGTCGGTCAATACTTGAACATCCACCTGTGTCTAAATCTTTGAAACTAGAGTTAAAAGCACACTCAGAAGCTGTAAACCATCGCTATGAGCCAGCTATCGAAGGGGTTATTACTTGGGGCAGTGCATTACTGCCTGCCCTCTCCAGAGAAATGAGGGCTGTGGATTTTACCTTTTGCAGTGCTGGATGCAGACGCTGGTCGGGAGGACCTCTTGCGCTGTCCGTTCTCTACAGTTTCCTGTGGAGCGGCAGAATCCTCTGTTCTTGAATTTCTTCTACTTGGAGTTTTAGACTTTTCACAATTCTCTTTTGTCTCATTACTAATAAAGTGGGACAAAATATTTCTGATGAAGTGTAAGAAGAATTATGCTTTTCTATGCAACTGAGACAAGCTGGAGGATGGACCAACACAGGTACCAGTTCCGGACTATTAGCACTGAAGATATGAAATGCTAGAGATACCAGAAGTTTTATCAGATGCAGAATGACCTGAGTAAGCCAGAGTATAGTCCGTTTCTATTAAAAATTATCAGAGGATACAGAATTGAGAAGTCCTCAAAGAGAATATTTTCAACATTAGAAGACCAAGAAATTAGATGCATTATAAATTGTCTGCTCTGTTTTCCACAGGTGCCACCATTACTGAAGTCTAGGAAAAGCAAACAAGTTACATTAGAGACTGCTACGATATGGGAACACAGAGTTGAAATTGCAGATGAACACAAGGAGGCATTATGAACTCTTCAGTGAGTATGCCAGCTTTTGCTTTTACAAGACTCACTCCATTGATCTTCACATATTAAAAAGCTTAAGGCTTATTTTATACTTTCTTAAGGCTTTAAAGCTTGACGTTAAAACGTTTTCTTTTCATAACAGAAAGCTTTTTCTGCTATAACAAATAATTTTAGGTAGTGTGGAAATCCATGTTTCCTGTCTCTGAGACAACAGATAGAGTGCTACACTTTGTAATTAACTCTTTACCCCGTGAATTCCTCGAGGTTTGGTGTTTTCTCCTTAATGCATTAATGGCAGACAATTTCTGATGACTAAGTGGTTTCTGAAGATTACACTAAACTTATCTCCTGTGAATTCAAAGGTAAGTAATTAATCAAATAAATCGCTGCTGATACTGGAGAAGGAGAAACACATTTCATGCCCTTTGGGTGATACTTGCAAGATGTCAAGAAAGGCTGCCTTAATCAGAGAACTGACTGAAAGCACACAGAGCAGACATGTGCGTTCCAGAGGCTCCGCTACACTGTCACTGGTTCAGAAGAAGTCCTATTTTGAGAGGAAAACCTACTACAAACACTTGTTGTTTTAACCAGCAGATACTTAAAATAAAACACAGTTTGTCAATGAGAGACAAACATTCTCAAGCAAGGAAACACAGTAGAGGAGAATATTGAAGCACATGGATTGTCTCAGATACAAAATAAATCATAGACAGCATCATGGGCAAGCTATAAACTGAATCCCCCAAACAGATCACAAGTTGCTCTTCTGCTCAGTAATGCGGGCAGCTGAAATAGCAGTCACCCACTTCAGAGTATAATTGGAGGTAAGCAAACAGGCATCATCAGCTGACATTCAGTTATTACAGATAATTTTTACAGATCTAGTGACTAATCCATAGCTTGGATTGTCTCATAGGAACCAACACATCACTTCTTTTATAGGAGGAAATCAAGTTGGCCCAAGTAAAAATATTCCCAGTGCTTTCTAGGTTGCAAGTTCCTCTAAGGTTTGTACCAAACAACACTGAACTCCAGGGGCTCAAAGCTGGCCACTGTATCAGCCATCACTACATTCACAGTTTGCCTGAAGACCTCCCTTCTTTTCTGGTCTTGCTCAGAAAAGCATCAGCCCGGAAAAATGCAATCAGAAATGCACTCGTGGTCATTTGATGTGCTGAGGAGTGTGGAGAAGGGTCATGCAAGGGTGCTTCATTTGGAGAATCTGCTCAACTGCTAAGTGTCACACCATCAGCTTTTCAGAGAAACTGCACCCTAAAGAAAACTTGTACTGACATTTCAGTTCATCTTTGATACAAGTAGAAAGATCCCAACCCATGTGATGGTAAATACAGCTAAATATTCAATGTGGAGTCACTCCTGATCTGAGGAAATGTCTTGTGCTCCCTCCCTCACAAAAGATGACACTTGCCTTCCTTCCTGATGAACCAAATGAGTGAACTGCACCTCTTTCCTCGGCTAAGAGCATCACTCCACTGATGGGGGAGCATCAAAAACTCGGCCATTCATGCCAACATTGTTATCCAAACGCCTTACAAAGGTTAATCATTACAGCTGCCTAGACTGAGTTTAAGAGTCTGGCGGGTTTAGAATCTAACAGAAACAGACCTTGGAAACTGTATTTTCTTCTGGCAGAACACAATCTTTTGGTTTTTTAATTACTGAGCATCTTAACTGGGGCAAGATGAAGTTTCTACCTGACTTTCCTATCAGGTTTTGGCAAAATGTCAACAAGCAAACAAAAGAAATCTGGAGAAAACAGTCACAAGGGCAGAAAACCCCCAAACTTTAGAAGAGCGTAAGTGCAGAAAACAAAACTTCACATAAGAACTAAGCTGCAGGCTTTGGGGGTTTTAGTTTTGATTTGTTTTCAGAAAATATCAAACAGTAGAACCATCAAGACCCTTCCAGGACATGAAACAGGCCTGAAGGGATAAGAGGAAACACTGCTCAAAGCATGAAGACAGAGTTGGGAAGCGTCACCTTACATTCTGCATTTCAGCAATGTTTTGAAACACAGTTGAGCCCAATTTCTTAGCAGGACAGAAAGGGTATGGACAAGAGAATGAAAAACAGTAGCAGAAGGTGTGCAACTGAAGCAAAGAGAAAGGGAGTTCCTCCCATGAAAGCTACATCTATACTGTATCTACACAAACTATCTCCTTACCTTTGACCAGCAACTACCGCAGCATTTGTTTCAAGTTCTACAAGAGAAAAAGATAATTTTAAAATCCACTGTCAAGGCACAACCATCTCACATTATTCTCATTATGCCCTAGCACTGAAGAGTAATCTCTCATCTATTGTTTCTCGCAAACTAACATATCAAACAAGTGCCAGTTCAGCCAAATGCTCTTTCTGCTTATGGCCTGCACCAGCTAAGGCAGAAGAAAAAAGGAACCCTGCAGAAGAAAACTGTGGAGAAATTTCCTGACAAGAGCTACAGTCCTCTTCCTTTTTTAGCTCCCATTTTAGACAGTTTATCACTTCCAAAACATCTAGGGTTTATTCTTTTTAAACCTTAAAAATACCAACGTGGATCTATCATGCACATTAAATTTTGCCTTAACCCAGCCACCTCCTACAGCAAAGACCTTCTAATGCAATCTTCTGAAGCCCAATTACACTTCTGCTGAATTGAAAAGTCTCTCAGGATATAATGTAGATTTCTCATCTTTTTACTGTCCATCTTTTCATACTCCACATATCAACCAGACCCTTTATTGAGAGGGATTATCTATACCTAAACACAGCACCTCTTGTGAGAAACTGCCTTAGGGATCACCATCACACTGTAAGGTATTAACTCACTGTTCATTTGTCATGGTGTCTATAACAACTCCATCTCACCCTTAAACACCCTCGAACCCCTGGGACACTGCTGCATAGAACTGCGGCTTTGCCTTTAGGATCAATTTAGTACCTAAAGTTTGCTGGAGTGCAGACAAGGAATACAGGTATTAAAAAAAGGGTAAGAAAACAGATGGTATCTGTCCCTTTCTGGTAAACACCCCTTACAATATGCATGGTTGAAACATCAGACTCTTCAGTGTAAGTCTATATAGCACTGCCTGGGAAAAACAAGTATCTTGGTAACAAAATACAGACCAAGCAACATAAGGAAAGAGTTACTTTTCTTCCTACCCAAAATTTGAACAGAGAGAATATCCAACAGCAAAAAACCCAACCCCTAAATTACCAAGCATGTTAGTGACCATTAAACACGCATTAAACTAAGTGTATTTTCAGCTACAAACACAGTTTAGTTCACCTATATTCCACTTTTCCAAAGTAAGATTTACCTGTTCTTTGAACAGTACTTTCTGATGTTGGAACTGAACTTTTTTTCTGTGTTAAAGGTTGAGAGGATGCTAGAACAAAAGTGGAGGGGAAAAAGCATTATTTTCAAAAGGAGTCACAAGCATTTTCTATTGTGCAATGGGGCTGCTTTTACAGAACACTGCATCTTCCAGCTTACAGCAAGCTTTTCATTTACAGACGCAATACTGTTCACCTATGCTCTATTCTCCCCCCACCACGCACACCTCCCCAGCTTAAAAAGAAAACTGGCAGAACTATCCCAAGTTTTCTCAAACTAGAAAAAGTGATGAAATTAAATATCACAAATCACTTTTCTAGTGGCACCAGTTTTTCACCAGACTGAGAAATTAAAGGAAGTCCTAGAAATTAAAGAGTTCAGTCACTCCTAGATTAATGCTCATTTCAACAGAAGTTCTGGAGGAAAAAAAGCTTCTTTGTTAATGAATCAGTGCCCTCACTCTTTCAATTGCAAGGGTGCAAAATATGCTCCAGAGGCTCCCTTGAAGTCCTTTGGCAACAAGATGATGTGGCTTAACATTTCTTAAGTTGCCAAGTTAAAATATAAGATGGAAAACCAGTTCTTGTCAGGCTACTGTTTTCTGGTCTGTTCTTGTATGTGATAATGAACTTAGGAAGAACATGAAGACAGAAAGTTAAACATTCCTATTTAAATGAAGAATATCCACTTCCATCTTTCGCCTAACAAACCAGAATTCCTCCTGTGAAGCTTAAAGGAAACGTTTCCATTTTCTACTGGCACACAGCTACGACATACATCTAACAGCCACAGGGAAGTCATGTTCAAGCTGAAGCTCTCAGTTGTGCTGTGCTGACTTCTGTGGATTTTACTGTCCTGGGTTCAGCAGTAGCAGTCATTTTTCTCCTTCTTAGTAGCTGGTGCAGTACTGTGTCTTCAACTTTAGTCTGAGAACAACGCTGATAACACCGATGTTTTTAGCTGTTGCTAAGTAATGCTTACTCTGATAAGGCCTTTTCAGTGGCACGCTCTGCCAAGGGAAGAGGGGAAGCTGGGAGGAAGCAGAGACAGGACACCTGACCCAAACTAGCCAAAGGGGTACTCCATACCACAGCACAGCCCAATATATAAACTGGGGGCCCAGATCGCTGTGCGGGTCGGGCTGGGAATCGGTTGGCGGGTGGTGAGCAATCGTATTCTCTCCCCTTCTTATTTCCCTTATCGTTATTATTATTGATAGTAGTTTTGTATGATACCTTAGTTACGGACTGTTCTTATCTCAACCCGTGGGATTTACATTCTTTCCCTTCTCCCCATTCCTCTGGGAGTGAGGGACGGAAGAAGGAAGCGGAGCACATGGGTGCTTGCGTGGTTCTGAATTAAACCATGGTTGGGCTTAAACCACGACACTCAGAAACAAGACAGTAGTTGCCAGCCTTGGCTACGGGGTCTAATTTTTATTAGGTTCATGGAGAAAAGCACCTAGGAAGTTTACAGAAGCAACCCTACGTTTACACAGGGCAGCACTGGACTTACCTGCATTCTGTAGCAGTTCCTGATGTGCTCCTGCTTTTTCCTCCACCACACCAGCCCCAGTTTGCTCAGCCGGTGCAGCACCGTGGTTACTGCCATTAGTGCTTGGTGCTGTGGGTGCAAGGTCTGGGGCTGCAGGAGTGGTTACAACTGGTGGTACGCTGGTAGGAGGAGTGCTTGTTGATGTGCTCGGAGACGTGGAAGCTGAAGCAGCAGCTGTGGTGCTGGCACCCAAACTGCCAGGCCCAGAAGTGCTCTGTTTTAGAAGACTGGGTGCTGACGGTGTCACAGTTTTATTATCTAGTTCTACCAGTGACTGCTCTGTTCCCAAACTGTTTGGGACCAACGTTTCTAGTCCCTGACCTTCTGCTTCACCATCCAAAGCATACTGCTCTTCCCCTTTCTCAAGGGAGCCAGTGACTTTCTTGCAAGCTTTAGTCAACAAGAGTTGGCCAATCTTGTCTACTTTTCCCTTCCCCTTACTTGATGAAACAGGACTGCGTCTGTTCCCAGATCCTGGACTACTTGTCAGAAGAGGTGAAACAACAGGTCCTGACTGTGTTGCTGTAACAGAGCACTGGTCACTTGACCCACCACTTTGAGAAGAAGTCTCCTCTGGGCTGAAGTCTTTGCCTTGCTGAGCAGGGAGATTTGAGGGAGCACTGGAAGAAGCTGTAGCAGGAGAAGGCAGCTGAACAGGAGGTGCCAAGGGATTAAGAACCAGTGGCCTGCTGGTGGGAATGGTAGAAACAGGACTGCTGGATGATGTGCTGGGAGGAGCGGGTGCAGAGGAGAACTTTATATTCTGTGGTATATGCAAAGGCCCAACAACTGCAACCGACTGAGGCATCAGACTAGAGTTAGAAGTCATGGGGGCTGCTGGAATCGTACTTGACTGAGAGCCCTTCATAACCTGAATTATTGATGATGAGTTTATAAACACAGGTGTAATAAACTGTGGTCGAGCATTAGACTGCACTGCTGACTGTCCCTCAGACACCATGACTTTGTTCCCTACATTGGGCATTGTGACAACAGTTGACACCAATGCAGGCTGCAAGTGAGATGGCAACGGTGCTGATGTATTAGCAGCAGATGTAATAGGGTTTGAAGTTACAAAAACTGTTATCTGGTTGGGAGGCAAAGGACCTGAAATAGAAGAGCTGACAGGCCTCTGCATTACTGGAGGAACACTCTGTGCAACGCTTGAGTTTATTTCTCCCAGTTCTTGGTGCCCTGGCGTTGAACAGGGCTCATTACTATGAGGCAAGCTAAGTGAATTAGATGGCTCTTTGCTTGAGGATGAATCTTGCAGTGGAGGAATGACAGCTATCTTCTTTAGCTCCTCACTAGTGGTAACTATCGGTGCCATTTCAAGACCAGTCAGCCCAGGAGGCTTAATGGTTACGTTAGGAGCTCCAGAATTATCAAGAAGTTGACTTAAGGAAGTTGGTGCCTCCCTCATAGCTGGAGACACCATGGATTTACTTTCCTCCATGACTGGAAGCTTACTGGAGTCCAGGGCTTGCCCATCTTTTTTTGGCTGTTCCTCTGGAACCAACATTTTCATTTCTGGAGTAGGGATACCTTTTAGTTCAATACTGGGCTGGTCTTTGTTACCTTGGACACCTTGTGCACTCTGACACTCGTTATCTTGAGGGACACTAAGGCTCTCTTTGTTGTCTTCAGGAATGCCTGTCACGGGAGGTACAGAAACTGCAGGATTCGGATTACTTAGCATGCTGTTGTTTTGGAAACTTGAAGTCCCAGGTGTTGGCAAAGAAGAGGGACCAGTCATCATATTTCTTTGTAATTCCATGCTCTGCAAGAGAGATGGATTCTGTGGAGTTGTCAATGATAATTTAGCTGCTTTTGAATTCTGCCTACCAGGGCTTGGGGTAGTTTTCCTACTGGATCCAGGACTGGATCTTCGACTATTGCTTGGACTTGCTCTCTTTGTTCCTCCAGTGTTGGTTTGTTTTCCTGAATTAATGACCACACTTTCCAATTTGTGTGACTGTGGAGAAGCAAAACTAGACTGATTGTTAATGGTGAGATTTGATGGGGCTTGTCCAATGGCCTTCAAAGTAGTGGGATTAAGACCCTGCTGATCAAATCCTCTATTGAGATTAGGTCGGGGAGGTAAAGGAATATTGATCTGGGGAGGGAACAGACCAGCTATAGAAGCATTGAGTCTCTCTGGAGACAAGCTGATTTCTGATGGTTCTGTGCTAGGTGGACGGTTATTAGGAGTCTGAGGATAGTACGGCCTTGGGCTTGCTCTGTTTGGGGTTTTAGGCCTTGCAGTTTGTGATGGGGTGGCAACATTTGGAAAATGGTGTGTAAGAGCACTAGGCAGAGAATTTGACTGCTGCTGGGGACTTGTACCTTGGGCAGTTGAAAGTGGGGAGGGTCCAGTTTTGGGTCCTGTCATCATTAACTGGTTTTGTGAAACTACTAAATGAGATGTCAGGTTATTCTGAGCTGCTGACGCTGGAGGGCCTTCAGCTCCACCTCCCTCTGGAAGGGAGGAAACTGACGGAACCTCTCCAAGGGGTGAGCTGGAAGAATTCTGGATGTTATCTTGATAAACCATTTTTCTTGCATTATTTCCCAGAGGAGGATTGCCTGGCAAGGAAATTCTCTGTTTATCAGGAGATGGAGGCACTGATCCAGGACCCTGCAGGTTAACCATTACTGGCATGTTACCACCCTGCTGCATCGGCATTCGTTGAGCATCTGGATTCAGGGGCCCTCTAGGTGGGTGAACTCCTTGTGGTACAGGAAGCCTGACTGATTTGGGATCCTGCTGCATCATAAGCATCATCATCATCTGCTGCTGCTGCTGCTGTGGTGTTTGTGGTGGTGCCTGGGCTTGCTGTGGTGGCGGCTGTGGCTGCTGCTGGGGCTGTGGTTGTGGCTGCTGTGCATGTGGCATGAGTTGAGGTGGCATCTGCTGAAGTGGTCTTTGTTCCACTGGCTGAGATGGATAACCTAAGACAACAAGATGATGCATTCATTAAAACCAGCCAAAGACCAGAGAAAGCATGATTTCTGTAACAAACAAGACCAGATAGGAAGTATAGCCAGGAGCCTGTTTGTCTTATGCCAGAGCCACATCAATGAAACAGGCTTTACAAATAAGGACAAAGACTTGACTGAATTCTCAGAAGTATTTTTACTTACTGTATGAATGACTTGCATGACATATAATTGGAGATCTCTTAGTGTATCATACCAGCTACTATTACTACACTAATATTCCTCAAAACAACCTTAAAGAGTTTGACAGGCACTGTGGGACACGGCCTGGCATACATGCGACAGGCCTGACATTTTCTAGTGTGCAAAGCAGAATCTGCCATGTATTACCTGGCTAAAAACAGCGCTAAGAACCACTCATGTGGCTTATACCATAAATTCCTTTGCAGACGTTGGGTTTAACTCTATGTGAAAAACATAATTCCAACTGCAATCTCTACTTCCTAATTCTCAAAAATCAGCTACTTGGTTAATACTTCTTAAAGCATCAGTATGCGCTACAGCTAGAAATACAGGCTTTTTTATCAATTATCCTATTGCTGAATAACTACAGTATTCAGTATGATACCCACAGGACAATACATGAGACTGTGGACACCTCTTCATTTTGAGCTAATTCAAAGAAAACATTTTAGCAATGGTACCAATTAGTTACTAGGAGGGAAAAAAGCTTCAGGCTTGATTGTGTGATGACACAAAATAGAACTGTCACAAGGATGAGTTAAAAGCTCTCCTGTAGTTATTACATTCAGATTATCCACAGAAAAATCCAGCTACCTGGTGGCCTACTTGCAAAATCTGGAAGCTTGGGGCCTGAGTTATCTAAACTCATTCCTTGATCTCCAGACATTGATGACTGATCGCTCTCCTCCAGGCCAGCTGGACGTGGTTCTGAAGAACTGAAAGAAAAATAACTGTAATTAAGATCCGGCCTCTTGTCAGTGTTTGACCTCTGCTTCCAGAACTCAAGCACTTAATTCCTTGCACTTTTCACAGACCTGCAAGTAGCTCACTGCAATGCACCGCCACCACTGGCGTAGAAGGTCAAACTTGGCCACAGAGCTCAAGTCTCCTGATAGTCACTTCTGTGCCTTAAATACACCCGAAGAGGAAACAAGTTACCTGGTGCTCTACTGATCTTAAATTTTTTCCCCCCGTTGTTTCTACCCTGAATAAGAGTTTTATAACTAGGAGAATGCCAATGGATATTCCGAATAATATAGATATGCATATTCAAACTAAATTGATTTCCCTCTAATACTGCTGTGATACCTGTATAGGTAAGTAAGTATCATGGGTAGAAGCATAGAAATGTATTTCAATGGTAGCAACACTTCTTCCAGTACTGCATACAGAAGTAACAAGCTCAGGGTATCAGAGACCTCCATAAACATCACAGCAAAATGCACTCATGTATCGGATATTATGTCACCCACCAGGGCACAAACATCTGCGGGATACTGAGGCTCTGCAAGTTATCATGGAATCAAAGAATGGTTTGGGCCAGAAGGGACGTTAAAGCTCATCCAGTTCCAACCCCTGCCATGGGCAGGGACACCTTCCACTAGAGCAGCTTGCTCCAAGCCCCTGTG